>JAAGNO010021643.1:27537-47780 GCA_033439905.1 Ceryle rudis
TGGTTTTTTTCCTAATGTTTTGCTTCTGACTTGCACAATTGCCACTCTATTTTGTCCCACACCCCCTTTTTTTTTTTTTTTTTTTTGGCAAAGGGCAAATTTGCAATGCAATTTCAATGAGGAAGAGCACGTTACTTAAACCAAATTACCACACTGTCACAAGAAAACACTCCGATAATACCCTAAGACTACCTGGAACCAGCAAATGCTAAATGCTAAAAGGCATTATCCTCAACCTTCCTATCAACTCCAACCTCTTTAAAATGTGCAATCAATCTACATTCTAATAGCACTGAAAGGAGGATGTCAGTAAGAGTGACATATACATCATATCTCTGCTGGCACATGGATATCCAAACAGTACGAAAATATACATCCATGTTATTTATGACACCTAAAATATTCCTATTAAGGTAACAAAATTTGTTCACGTCAATGCAACGTTCAGAAATATCCATTGCAAAATACTATAATCAAACCTAGAAACCTGGGTAAATCATTAAACTAAATTTTGAATTTTCAGGTGTAGCACTAACCACTATCTACTCGTAAGAAGCCTCTTTCTTAGTGGGACAAATCCAGACACTCAGTATTATGACAAGCTACCATTTGTCAGGTCCTGCTAAGAGATGTATCCATTTTCCAGGCATGAGCCCACTGGGAATGCTTAACCATGGCAACTGTGGTGGTGTAAGCAGGCAACATGTCAAAAAGCTTACTAAAACTGATTACTGTTTTTTAACAAATGCTTCCGCTAACAGAAAAGCAGATAAAATCAATGCATCTGTGTGTAGTCTAATACAGTTTCCACACTGCTGGAAACTGTAGGACCAGAAGCTGCACTTTCAATACCACAGAAGCAGAGATAACCCAAAGTTTGAGAACACAAAAGGAGACCAACTCAGCTTCAGAAATTGCTAAAAATCCTTCTTTGAGAACACATATTTAATGAAGTCATACAGATGGAAGC
Source organism: Ceryle rudis (assembly GCA_033439905.1). Lineage (NCBI taxonomy): Eukaryota > Metazoa > Chordata > Aves > Coraciiformes > Cerylidae > Ceryle > Ceryle rudis. The sequence continues at coordinate 28,508 of JAAGNO010021643.1, forward strand.
TAAGAATCAGGACTTCATTCAGTTCTTGATGAGATGCTTAAGTCTTTGTACTTTGGACAAGCCCATTTGCCTACTTTACAAAAAAGTAAACCGAGTCAAAGTGATTTATTACTGCTACCTATATCGATGACATGGATGCTGTGAGACTAATGTTGTTTCTGTGCTTGAAAATCCTGGGATGCAAAGCACAACATTAAGTATAAGGTAGTAGTAGCATAATTAACTGTTCACTGTAAAAGCTATCTTTTGCTTTGAAATGTGTGACTATCAACCTATTTCTGGATTAACTGGCTCTGCACAGTTGTCCCACACTGCCATAAAACCTCCAGACGTGATACAGTACTTCAATTCAGCAACATTATGCTTTGTCAAGAGAATGGTATTTCCAGTCTCAGGAGGAAAAAGTAGACTGATACAACAATGGATAGGACTTCTTGCATTAGAGCTATGTATGAGGGTGGACACGTATGGGCTAACTCACTCATATAAGCAGGAGAAACTGAAATTTAAATAAAAAACTTAATGCAGAGGTAAACTGAAAAAAAAGTTGGTGCTGAGTGAGTACAGGAGCTGCTGCTTACTTTTGCAGTCACTCCAGATTAGGCTACCTCTGAAATGCATAAATCAAATGTCAGGATTGGTCCTTGGTCTTCTGATGTCTTTAGTGATGCTATTTAAAAAAGTACAAAAAAGTTGAGGGGGAAAGGATGGAGGGAAACTCTATGCCTTCTCTGTAAGTCCTCAGACATTATAAAAAAAAAACTTCAGACAATTTCATACGAAATCTCAGATACTTAAAAGTTATTTCTAATACATGTTTTAAAAAACCTTTTAATTCCTAAAAAATACTCTAAGAAACTTTTGCTAGTGATTCTATTTCCAGCACTGCATCACAGATATTACATCTTGGCTCTAATGTAACAAATTTCTCCTCATAAAACTTGAGATGGCCTTCTTCCAAAACTAGCCTTCAAAAAAAAAACTCTTAATAAATCTAGCACCTGAAAGATCTCTGTCAAATACTAGCATTTTATTAGTAGCATAAAAAAAACCGAGTGAAATGTTATTATAAATGACTTCTATTATGTTCTCTTTGAGAAATGATCTTATTGAATATGGGAAAAATACTTATTCCAGTGGAACAAATCTAGCTCTAGATTACTAGATCATGAGATTTTTCTTTTAAAAAATATTCTTCCAAGAGCTGATGAACATATGATAGCATTTTAATAAGTCATGAACTCCACGGATACCAATGCCATTGTATCTCAATAATGAACATGAGTATGATGGCAATCTGGGTATCTTAAAGTTGTGCTATATTAAGATGGCATCATTCAGGTTAGCTTCTAATATGACAGACTACCAAAGCTCTTTAATGTTAATAATGAAATAATGAAGATTCCTAAGTACAAAAGAATTCCAACTGCTGGGCTTCAAAGAACAATGTCAATTAGTAAGAAACACCAAAAGCTAAATCCACAAAATTAGTTCCAGGTACCAATATTCTGATGTCACTGATATCCTCAAATCTCCTGTTCAGCTGTAACATAACCTTTTACACAACAACCTCAACAATAGTGGCCTCCTTGTGCACAAGACCACCTAGGTTCTAACATTCAGACACTTGCGCCCATACTAATGCTTGACAAAATGAAGCAACTCCCTTCCCAAACTACTGGGTTTGTGCAAAATATAATTTGAAGAAGATCACACTGTTTCAAGGAACAGATCAGTATCCAGGCTGATTTTTGTGTCTGGAGAGGCCATGCAGTCAGCATTCTCAAATCACCATTTTCGAGAACTTATTTAAACTTAGGTATTCTTCAACCCATGAGGTTACCCTAACCACCAGGATGCTCCCGAGCTAAATTTCAGTCCTCTTGTACAACCTACCTTAGTCTGCAAGAGCAACCAAATATTCAGTAGAAGGAATGAAGAAAATGAGAGTTACCAATAGTACTGCAATGTCACAAAGCAGGATTAAAACAAGGCTGCAGCCACAGCTACATTTTTGCTGTGAAGTGGAACTTTTTCAACACCAAACATTAAGAGAATTTAGTTCCAAACCATCAAGTACACGAGTAGAACTATGTTCTGGCACAAACTGTCTCTCCAAGATACAGGAGCATCTGAAAACAAGCCCTAAATGGCAATTTCCTCTTTGTCTAGTGAGTAAGCCTAAGCAGCCTGTTAACTTTTGTTTAGTTTTCTCTTGTTTCTTTTGAGTAAAGCCTGGCTATCCCAATCTCAAGAGAAAGTACACTGGTAAGAAAGCAAAGGAAAGAGTCACCCAATTGGTCTGCAGAAAGAAGGCTTAAGTCATGCTGCTGCCCTCAGCATTTTCTACTGTTTTTCTTACATCATTCCTTGCCAGCTTGCAAGTTCCTAAGAAACACAGGGACCTAGGCACCAACTCAAGACTTGTGAGAAGTTAAATCCATAAAAATATGGGGTTTAATGAAAAAAATTAGGCACATAGGTGCAAAACAACTTTGCAGGCACCACACTACATGTAATGTACCATATAATGGCACTCCTGCCTTTACTCATGCCAGGAATGAATCCAGTCTTGATAAAGCTGAGGACCATGCACCCAATCTTGTAGACTACAAACTAAATTCTTTGACTTAATTTGCATTAGACTCTTTAAATAGTGAAATACCTCAGAAAACCCTACATCTTTACTGTTATAGAAAACTTCCAGAAGTTAAGAAACACTTTGCTTTCTTGCCTTGGGAAAGATGTCAAGATATTATACTTGTAATAAAATCCTGCAGTGTAGCCTGTAGATGATGACCTCTTCTTTTACCATTTTAGACTATAAACGTATGATTCTAGATCAGTGTATTCTGTTTCAGTTCTGCTACATCACCTCTGGTCTACTTTAAATCACAAATGAACACAAATTCTTCCTCATCTCTATGTTTCTTAATTCTATTAAGTAGAATTAAAATCCCCAGAGTAGACTCTAAGTATTTTCTAGCAATAGCCAATTACTTGGCTAAAACACAAAAAAAAAACCCAAAACACATTATTGCTAAAACAAGGTACCAAGGAGACTACTTTACCTTTTCAGGCAGTCTGTAGGCTTAATGCAAATAGATCATAATCCAAAATAATTAATAAGAATTGAAAACAAACCACCCCACCCCACAAAAAAAAACCCACACAAACACCACAGAAAAGCAAAACAAACACACACCACCTCAACATCCTACTAGAGCCTCATCTACATGGTTTTTGAATACCACCAAGGATGGTGACTGCACCACCTCCTTGGGCAGCCCATTCCAGCACCTGACTACTCTTTCAGTAAAGAAATACTTCCTAATAGCCAATATAAACCTCCCCTGATGCAACTTCAGACCATTTATGGCATAGTTGCTGTAAAAAAAATGTGTTACTTGAAGCCCATGAGACTGGTACAAACAATACACCTCTCTTTCAGCATCCTAAGCAGCTTAAAAATCAAGGTTCATACAAAGAAAACAATCAGAAAAGAGAAAAAGTTCTAGAAGTGCAAGAGAAATAAAAGTAAATTAATGAACTTGTAAGAAAACAGAAGAAATTAATAGGGGAACACTGAGTTCTCTGTTCTTCTGAAAACCATCCTACATGTTAATCCGTAAATAATCTGAAAGAGATAACCAGTGATGTGAAATATATCACAGTTCAAAATAACTTTGAGAAGAACAAGATACAGTTGCACGTCTCAAATGTACTGAAAGAAGTAGAATGAGCTAGGCATAAATGAACAGGGTGGGTTGTGTTGGGTATTGTGGTTGGTTTGGAGTCATTTTTTGCTTGTTTGGGTGTTGTCCGTTTTGTTGTGGGTTTGTTTGTTTTGAGGAGGCTGTTTGTGTTGTCTTTTGGGTTTTTGTTGTTTTAGTTTTGTTTGGTTGTTTTTTGGGGAGGAGGGGTGTTAAAAATAAGAGGCCACCAGATATGAAAGCAACTGGATACATTTTTATGGTTTTAATACCAATTTAAATGATCCATTTTTTTCCAGTCATAATAGAATGTAAAAGGCATCACAGAAAAATATAAACTTCAGTAGAAATTTTTAAAAAGGGAATAGCTGAAGAATTACAGGAAAAATTCTAAGCCTTTTTTTAATATTGATTAATCCTTTCTTTACACTTTCACACCCTTTTTCACTATTTAAGTATTTCAGAAAGTTTGCATTTCTGCACCATGAAATAAAACACATTTTTCTTTATTAAGCTCCTGTCAAAAGCAGGAGCTTGATGAATGGGTTAAAAGGCCACCTAACTTTACTGTTGCTGCTGCAACACTACCTTTAGCTTTGTCAAAAGCCATTCTGCCATTCGGTAGCTTTTCATAGTTAGGTTCCGTGAAACAAATATTCCACCTACTAGACCAGCTACTACCTCAGAAGGGTAGTAGTTCATGTGTTAAACAGCAGAATTAAAATGACAGATCAGAGCACTTAATATAGTAATGTTGTAACTTATATGCAGATCAAAAAAAGAATAGTCCATTCACAAGAAAAAAATGTGGGTTGAGACCCTTTTACAGCTCAAGAAATAAACGTGTTGTTCTGTTACATTATTAACAGGAGCAACAGAAATGAAGTCACAATAGTATAAATAATTTAGTTTTTTCTATAACCTAGTTTGTGGTTTAGCAAGATGAAACTAAAAGAAAGAAAAAATAGTTTATCGTTCAAAGGATTTCATCTGTGAATTAACCAAGTTTGTGAAAGAAAGATTAAATAACATTGCATATTAACTATTATATCATCAATATTTATTAAAATAATTAGTTTTCTTACAATTACAGAATATGTTGAAAAGAGCTCTCTTGATGCTTATCTTGAAAAAGCATCACTCTGCTTCAGAATCAGTTTATAGCTAAACCATCCACTACTAGATGCTTATCAATCCACTCTTTAAAATATCTACTAAAGTGTATTTTCTAAGATGCCTAGTAGCCCATCACCAGTTCAGACATTAGAAAGTGTTTCCAAGTTTTCAGCCTGATTTCATCACTCCAAAGAACAATGACAAGAACAATTAGTTACTAATAACTTTCCAAGATCGTCCTGGTTTAAGTGAGAACAGAACTAATTCTGTTCAGTGATTTTACTTTTCAGCTCAGTTCTAACTGCACTTTCTGAAGTTAGCAGCCTGTTTTCAGTGTCTGCTTCTAGCAGTGATAACACCTGATATTTATAGTGTTACTACCAAGGATTGGTGTGCAGACCAAGGCCACTGCTGGATCTTGTGACCACACTGGGGGTGCAGAAAGTAAAAGGCTGTACCTGCAGGGAGAAGCGGACAGGACAGGTGACCCCAAACTGACCAACAAGGGATTCCATCCCATATACAGCATATTCACTACAAAGCTGAGGAATCAAGAGGGTCTCCTTTCTCTTAGCCTACTTCACCAGCTTGGCTCAGGTCCTCTTCCAGTTCCTTCCTCAGAGCATCCCAGGAGGACTCTCTCCATTCTGCCTTTGATCCCAATCAGTGTGTTCCTGAATCCAGTACCAGAATCCAGCTCCTGAACACAGCTCCCGTCTGCTGCAGGGCCCAGTCTGGGACTTTCCTGGTGCCCGCTCCACAGCATCAGTAGTGACAATGATGTCATTACCATCAGGGGCCGTTGGGTTCTATACTAGTTATGTATATATTCCATTTTTTTTATTATTTTCATTAAAGCTGTTCTAGTTTCCTTATGTAATCTCTAAGTCTCTCTCCCTTATTCCCTTTCACTTTGGGGGAGGGAGGGGGATTAACAGAGAGCATCTGTTACAGGTCTAAGGGGCTGTCCTGGCCCTGAACCATGACAAAGATCCTTCTCCAGTCTTCTGGACTGGATTATCCAGTCTTCCACCCTCTAGGATAAGTAAATCCAACTACTGCAAGATTTTCCTCATAAGCTACTTTCCCTGAACTTTGTCGTACTTACAGTCTAATTTAGAATCATTTTTATACAACCTTAAAAACAGTTGCCCAAAGTAGACAGATGAACACATAAATCACATCCAGTGTCTTAGGTACAGCAGGACCTTTAAGTAGTTCCTAGACAGTATGTCTTTTGCAACCGAACTATGACTCATGATTTATCCTCAAATTGTATTTTGCCACGCCACATGTCTAGGCTTTCTGCATTTTATTTCACCTTCTCAACACTAGTACTCACGGTATTTTGAGTTGATTTCAGATAATCTATCCAATACACCACAGACATCATGAACTCCAATTTCAGCCAGGGTGTTTGCAGCATCCACTCATCACCCACAGAATCTCATCCTTGTGTGTTAGAAAGGCAGACTAACTCCAGCACCCTGGCAGTCAAAACATACGTGGACATATATGACTGCACTTGAGATGCCTTCTCAGCCTAACAATGAATAGCAGATAAGTGTTCCCAAGAGAAAAGTTTCAACTAGGAGGATAGCTGATAATGATTTCTCTAATCCTATTTATTTATATCATTTCTGAGAATGCCATGGAAAGCAGAACAAATGGTACATCGGTCACATTCACTGCTTTACCTTTACCCAGAAGTCCAGTTTTCCTGTCCCATCCCCACACAACACACACTTCAAAGTAGGGCAAAAACCACCGATTTCAATGAATGTATATTTACTGAAGTGCAACATGGCCTTGCACTGTTAAAACAAACACATGAAAAAAAATATGCTACATCTCACTGGAGAAACTTAGCAGCAACTGCTCTCAGCAGCCTTACCTTCATCCTGACTGCATCACTGAGCTTCAGGCAGAAATGCACACTTCATATAAACATTAGCAGACCAAACTCACTTAAAGTATTTCACAATTCATTTTAATGTCATCATCATTTAGATAGATGGTGGCAAAGACATTTGATCAAAGTAATGTACTGAAGGAGATAACCCATTTGTCTCTGCTTCCACCTCCTTATATCCTTTTAAAGAGTCAGAAAGAAGCTTTTGTGACATGACCCTTCCAGCCTTGCCCTTTTCATCTGGATCCTGAGAACAGATTGCTCCCAGATAGGGCCAGATTTCACAAATACATACAGAAAATAATTTAGGTTATTTGGCTAACTTGAAGCGGAGACTGGAAGTAGTAAGATACTAGTAGTGGCTCAGGAGGCAGTGGTGAGGAAATGGGAGAACCCTGAAGGCAGAAGGAAATGCAATGGGATTTTTTTTTTAACCTTCCCCCCCCCTCCCCCCCCCCCAACCTATTCCTTCAGTAGCAATTACAATAATCTGCTTTATTATCCACCTCTCTTTAGAATTCAGGACATTCTTCCCCAAAACCTGTGACCTACATAAGAATCTTAGAATGCTCCACTGGAAAGAAAATGCTCTTTTAAAGTCATGTTTTATTAAAGGAATTTTTACAGTTCAAAGAATAAACTAACAGCAGATTAACACAAAGCATCAGAAGATTAAATACTATTGTAATTACAGCTACCTTCCTGCAAAAAAAAGAAAAAATAAAGTAACTATTGCACAACAAAAACACAGACAGGTACTTACCTGAATTTTAAGAGACCACAAAATTTTACATTAATGCATGCAATTAATAGGACTGGTGTTACAGTACAATAGTTTTATTTTAGAACAGAACACCAGTTACTACATATTAGACCTTTTCCACAGGCAAAAATACAGACTATAAAAACAGCATTAAATGAGCAACAGTCATAAAGAACACCTTTTTTTTTGCTTACAAATTCTAGAACTAAAATATTCTGTAATTTAAAAGAAAAAAACAATTTTTTTAGTCATAAAACATCTTATGGTGACAACGTATCATGCAACCTGATTTTACTGACTCAAAATAGTTTCTGAAACTATTTTTAAATTTCACCTGGTTTGTGAATTCTGAAATCATTTACAAATTTTACCATGCAATATATAAAAAGATGCCCAACTTAATCAATTCAATCAAAATCAAATAGCTTCAAGAATTAATAATATTTTCAGCATTATTCTAAGAAACAACCCACACTAATTTTATTTTCTGCATTCATATACATTTTTGAAAGTGTTGCTAGTTCTTAAGTTTCTTTATTATAGGTTACAGAGAACTTTGAGCACTTGGCTGAAATCCTTTTGAAAATTCCATTATTTTCATACTAATATGTTTGGATAGTAGAGGCACTAACATACAAAGCTGGAACAAGTTACACAAAAATGCTTCTTGAATTCTCTTAGTTTGGAATTTTCTTAATTAATTTCTAGATTCTGGAAAAGAAACATTTACCTTTGTGAACCAGGTGATGACAAGAAGCATAGTAACTTTATCATTAACATAACTGAGTTCTGTTATGAAAGATTCAAATGAACAATGCTTGAACAACCAACTCTCCTACTATTTACTGCCAAAATAAAAAGTATTCAAGATGCCACAACTCTCACCAAACCATAAAAAATACACTAAATTCTCAATTTAGTAATTTCTAGATGCAATTTTATTGCTCTCTTCTATTTTATATTTCTTGTGAAAAGTCCCTTACCCTATCACCAATTCATTTATTCAGCCACCCTCTTCTTTCTTTGTGTTTCCAACTACTATAATCTTGTATCTCAATTGATCAAAAATATTTGAAGGCAAGGTCCAGCATGTCCAAAAGGCAGTATAAATAAGAAACTTTTCCACAACAGTGACCTTCAGGAAGACAGATGGTATTTCTCCTCAGCTCTCTGGAATGTTCTTCACTGAGCACTTTTTAAGAGCTAGAAAACTAGGAGTTTGCCTTCTTCTACCCAGTTGCCAGAAAACATCCTCGCTTCTTCAGCAAAAAGGGCCTGAATGCTAGTGTGCTTGTTCTTCACCCCCATGAGAGCTCCAGACTTCTCTGCTGTTGCCCAGCAATTTCTTGAGAGGAAGCACAATGAGGTTGATTCAATTCTATAGGTTTTGCTGCTACTTGACAAAGTACTCAGGGTGCAAGGAAAGATAGTAGCATATATTCCATAAATAAAGTTACTGCATTCCCAAAATCCATTTTCCCTTCAAGTCAGCCACTTTTTGCGGCTCTAAGTCCTGCACTACACTCAGAGTTCCCCAGTCTATGCTGGCTCATTTAACACAATCACAAAAGCTATACTTTTAGGCCAAAAGCCACTACTCGGGTAGAAATCTGTTAAGTTATAAGGCAAAGTTACAGCAGGACACTGACATTTTATGAGGAAGCAAAATAAAAATACTCATTATATTGAAGAGAGATTCCTAAGGGTAACAAACCTAATGATACCATTTCTTTTGAAAAACAGTACCACCTTAGGAAAGTTCTATTCACTTGATATTTTGGACTTCTTTGCACTAAAAAAAGGTGAATAAAAGTTTTCGCCACAACTACATTATTTGTTATCATAGTCTTAACATAGCTGGCCATCACCCAATTCCATTCAGATTCAGTAGGAAAATTAAGTGCAAACTGGATGCAATCTCCAGGCAACAAGGAAAAGAGGAGTACTTGTTTGAAATGACAACCTAGTCTAAGAACAGATAAAGAACCTGGTTCACAGCAAAAGATCCAGTTAGCAGGATAACATCACCAGTCCACTTAACCCAGATGTGACTGATGTGATAGATGTGTCTATGTGACCCACATGTGACACCTCAAGATTAAGTTGCAGCACTGCCCCAGAATTTACACTAGCTTCTTTCTGGTTCCCTAGAAGAAGCTAAAGCTGCTGAGCCTTCAAAATACACAATTTACCTTTCTTTGTTCAAGTGTAGCTTAGCTATGGATGTCATCTATCTGGACTTCTGCAACACCTTTGACATGGTCCCCCAACATCCTCCTTGTCAAGTTGGAGAGATACGGATTTGATAGTGGACTGTTCAACGGATAAGGAATTGGTTGGATGGACATTAGGAAGAAGTTCTTTACCATGAGGGTAGTGGAACACTGGAACAGGTTGCCCAGGGAGGTAGTAGACGCCCTATCCCTGGAGACATTCAAGGTCAGGCTTGATGAGGCTCTGAGCAACCTGATCTAGCTGAGGATGTCCCCGCTTACTACAGGAGGAGTTGGACTAGATGATCTCTAGAGGTTCCTTCCAACCCAACTCATTCTATGATTAGGACAACAGGTGTTACTTTACAGTTATTACACTAAAGGCTTTTGTCATTTCATGTTTTTCACATCATAAAAGTAGGAAAATGAAGTTATCAGAAACAACTATAAGTGCAATGTCTTAACTTCCTCTTGCCAACACTGCTTTTATTAATTCAAACATCACTATTACATTATATCATACTTAGGCTTTATAGGAATGCAATGTAACAGTGAAGTTTTCTAAAGAAAGGAAGAAAAAGACAACAGTGTTATGTTTAGTTTCCTAATTAACAATACTGTCAAGATATATTGCTAGTAAGAGTTTCATAGAAATTGGATTGCAGCTACTTCCTGAGGTTTATGAAGTATCTGTAGCATTGCACCACAGCATGGGATATCAGAGCACAGTGGGACTGTTTACCCTGTCAATCACTTGTCAATCTATCCAGCTTTCTACAAATACCCCTTGTATTTGGGATCAGTTTCACAAACCTCAGTAATGAAAATTTTTAACAATGACAGACACATTTAGCAAATCAACTAAATTAAAGCCACTAGCGTGCACAAGGAACAAAAAGTAGTGTCATGGTTACCCTCCCGCAATTCAGAAAGTTACACATAAAGATATCCTGTACTCCAAATAAGTATATGTTTATTTTTCAGGGTTTTTTTTTTTTTTCATTTGTTTAAAACAAAGTCACATTAATAAGCATTAATGTGTGTGTCTTCAAAATCAGCAGATAATTTTGTTTTTCTCTTCCACTGCATACTTTCCAAATAAAAAAAGCACTTTCTTTTACATAAAGCATATCATTTATGGTAAAGCTAGACTAACCAGATTTTCCATTGAGAATGGAGAAGATAATTGTTCAAGAGAAGTCACCTTCTCCAGAAAAGACAGAAATCTAGACATCACAATGACTATCAGCTGAACTCAGTGAAAGTTACCAGCAAGTAAGGTCACACCAAGGTTCAGGACAGTGATGAGAAATATTAAGCTGACAAATCTCAGAAGACAAAAAGCTTTCGCTGCGCCAAAGAATTTAATGAAGCTGGTAACTGAAGAATGAAGAAGCATGACTGAACATGATATCCCCTACGCTCTGACAAGTTATACAAGAACAAGAGTTATTGGAAATTATTGCTGATATCTTATCTATTAAATGATCTTCTATTTCTCTGCACACAATTTTTCATTTCATTGATCCATGACATTTGAAAAGTGGATTTAACTAGTGAACTCCCGATTGCCCAGGAAACTTAGTCTGGAACATTGTCAAATTACAGGTTTGATTGCAATACATAGTCAGAGTTTGCATTGGTGAGGAAATATAAATTACTGTACTGAAATATTCCCTGTCCTGTGACTATGGGTTCAAGTTTGGCAAGCTTGCATTTTCTGAAGAAACAAACCCCCCTGCAACTCTAACAGCTGGCCAAACAAAACATCTGACCACAAAACCAGGAGAAATCATGGTATCTTTCTCCAAATATAAAAATGATGATGACTTTATAAGTAAGACCAATCATAATTCAGACATGCCAAGTGAATTCTTCATCTCTGGATGAAGAAACATTTTATAAATGTTTCATACGTAAACAACATTCCTGGAAAATATAATCTGCATTTTCAAGTGATCATCTACAACAAAATGAGTTATATAGTTTATTAGCCAAATTTCTTGGTCCTTGTTCATGATTCAGGCTACACTGGTTGGTGGTACAGCATGAGACTTCCTTCTTAGACTCATCTTACTTAATTCACACTGAAAAAATGTGAAAACAGCAAACAACAACTTTGGTCATGAGACCAGTCTGAAGACAAAGAACAATTAGGTCTCTCAGCCAGGATCTGATATATGTACTTTATAACAGTACTGTCTAGTACTGTGATAAGGAAAAAGGAATCTGGAAGAACCTGAGTTGAATTCTGAATTTCAAAAGATAAGCCTATTACCACCAGATTGTCATTTACTTCACCAACAGTGTCCAAATACTAGGACACTGCACTGGTTCAGACCAATTAATTATAAGCTATAAAGAAATCTTCAGGGCTAGAACTGGCACTTATGGAAAAGTGGGTAAGATTGATTTCCTCATCATTAATAAAAATGCACAACATCTTTCACCTACAGACACATCACTATTTTTCAAGATTCACATGCAAGTTACAGTATTGTTTCCTGCATTTTTCATATGCTTCCCTTGGCACCAGATTTCATAAAGATGCTGGTAGTGCCATCTGCAGCTCCAGAAGCATCTCCTCTGTCAACAGCTTGATCTCAGATGAGTCATTCAGCTTAGGCTAGCGAGCAAGGAGAAAAGCCTCTTAAGCCCATGTAAATAAGTCAATGCAGTGAGCTGCATTAAACACCTTGCACGAAACAGTCAGCCAAGGGAACAGAGTAGAAAAATTACCTTTACCACAGTTTGAAATTCAAACCTTGAAATCCTGAATTTTAATTTCTGAAATTTTAAAGCCTGCCATGGGCCAGATTACATTATAAAATCCTGCATCATCATTCAAAACAAACAAAAGGCACCTCATTCCACCCAAGCAACTTCCTAATCTTTGGCAGAGGAACCTGGAAAACCTGATGGAAAACTATCTGCCAGCCGTCAGTGCTGATACTCACCACAGGTATTAGTACCATACGGTAAATATACACAACAGGATAGGAACCTGTTTAACAGAGAAGCTAAAAAGTATATTTAGAAGAAGCTAATATAGCAGGTTTATATGGGAATTGTTGATATTCAAAGACAGCAGACAAGGTTGCATCAAACACAAGAACAGCAAAATAGTTAATACCTTTGTGTTCTTGCATTATTTTTCTCAATCGACAAATCTGCTTTCTGAGATAAGAGTTTTCAGGCCAGGCTGGTTTGAAAACTACTTAAGGATACAAAAAATTACTTTGGAATTACATACATATATCAATAAAAAAAGTGGAATTATAAGTTAAATTAGTGCAGTTCTACAAAGCTCATGGAAGGCTGGGAAGTAACTGGCTCAGCACCCACAAGGGGGAGCCTGCCATTGAGAATAAATCTTGCACTTCATTAGACAGTTTATGGTTATCGGAGAGTTCACCAGCCTACAATTCAGTAAAGAAAATTTTCAGCAAGCTTTAGGCTTTAATCAGGGCTGATGTTTGCATAAGAGGAGTCACAGGAGAGGAAGAGCAGGAAGGAAGCTGAAAGAAATCAAGAAATTGGCATGTGACCTTTAAAGGGGAATACATACAATCTGTCTAAATATACTGATTTTTAAAAGGAAGAACCAGCCCAGGAAAAGAGGAATGGAACACACATAATCAGAAGATATGTTTCCTATTTATCTTGGTTCCTATACTATGCCTATTTTCACTTTTAATCTTCTTGGCAATGACTAAATATTTGTTAGTATTTCCACTTTGGAACTATTTATCTTCATAGCCATGGTAATACATTCACATAAAAGCATCAAAGCTGCCAAATTCCTTCAATGCAATTTGGATCATGGTGTAGAGGCTGGGGTGTTGGCACTTGCATCTCACTGGACCCGTAACAGCAGACACTCATCATCATCAAGTCATTATCACATTTTCCCTTCATGACTGTGTTTATTTTAAGAAATTCCCATGTGTTCAAACACTACCTGGGCTTCTTTCAGAGTATCAATTCTATACAAAACTTCAACACAAATAGATACTTTCTTACCTTCCCTTTACAGTTCATACTTTCTGAAGCAGTTTCTACAGATTCACATCTCCAACCCAACATCCAAGAATAAAACAAACAAAAAGTCATACATGCTTTAAACCCTTCCCCCCCAAAAAAGCTTACCATGCTCCTTTTCAAACCTACAGTTAATTCACACCACATTTCCCTTTTTTAAAAAAGTCTTATATTTGGAAAATTTTATGCAGTGTAATCCTCTCTAAACATTACACAATCTCAAAAGCACTGTTGATAAAACTACACCCAGCAGGATATTGTAATTAAGGATAAAGCAAAACAAAGCATCAATTAAAGTGTGATTTCTGGTTATGCAATAGTTTCCTCTGGTAAGGAATTGAAACCAAACTCGGAACATTATTTCTATCGTCTTCTGGACCACCCAGCTTTAATTAAAACTTTTTTAAAAAAATCACTGGTCATAGTTGTGTACACTGTTTTTCCTCTTATCTATATTCACAGAAAATAGACCCAGGGTGTTCCATACCTTGATTTGGAAGGAAAGATTCCTAGCAGATTCAGACAAATTCATTAACCATGGTGTACCACAATACTGCTGAAGTGTTTGCTCATCATAAGAGATACATTCATTATCCTCCGTCTCTTCCTTTGGGCATACTAAAACTATTCTCCCTTTTTGGTTTAAAAAATTGACAAATTCACATAGGACCTGCACTGTTATTGTGCAGAATGAGATGTTACACCATTAAAGAGAGCTTTATGCAACATTCACATTTAGCAAACTGGAAAGTCATCCCAAGTTCAGAAGCCAAAATAAAACACAATGGACAAATACAACCATAATTAAATAATGCAAGTAAAGTGAACAAAAAAAAGACAGATTAATAACAGCAGACTTTGTAAGAACAAAACAATCCCACCCACAGCTTGATGATACAAAGAAAAGACACTGAATACTGTTGCAGCAATCTAGTTTAAATTCCGGTTTCAACAAAACATGTAGTCAAATAGCTTTTTACATTTCTAAGGAACAACATAAACTGGAACCATAGCATCACATTCTTAGTCTACATATGAAGATGTTAGAGGTATGTATTTGGAACTTAATTCATCAAATAATGCAACATTTAATGGATACAGACAATATTTTTCTTAACTACTTTCTTTTGGACAAACTCAGAAGAGTCTTTTCAAGACAGGCATCTCCAATTTTATTGCCTTTTTTTTCCCCTCTGATTACTTCTCAAAGACTGTGGTTTCATTTTGATTCTTTGAGGCATTGGTTTTTCTGGTTTGTTTTGATGAGTTTTGAAAATATGTTAACGTCTTAAACATCAATAATGAAGGCCCAAAGAGTTACCAGTGCTAACGCATTTGCGTACCCAAACATCACACACTAAGGCCTCGCAGTATGGATGAAAGGTAGAGTTATGAACACTCAAATTTTTATTTCGGGGAATACACAAAAGTGGTTATGATAGTAGTGCTTTACTTCAGGAAACAAACTCTGAAGTCTCTTACAGCAACAGTAACATAGCCACATGATTTTATTTTTTTTCAATATAAAATGCTTTCTACATGTGCAACAATTCTTGGGTACCTTAATCTAAATTTCTTTATAATTAGTATGTCAAATAATATGCTGATAACACTTCAACACTTCTCTGCCAGCACTGAAAAGCTTTATAGGCTGAATTCTACATTACAAACTCTAATGGTAATCTGCAGCTCTTGCAAGACAGATAGTCTTCTCTATGCAAAAAATTATTTTAAAACCTTCTCTACAACTCAGATCCAGTACAGTTTTCTTTCATTTGACTGAGGAAAAAAACACTATAGGTTTTGCAACCTGATTACAAGAACAGACAAAAACTCAGTTTAGCCACAATACTACTGAAATATTTTTTAAAGTCTCAACAAAACAGAAAAAAAAAAAGGCATTTGAAATTAACTTCCCACAACATTAGCTAGAAAAGTAACCCAGCTTGCCATTCGTTTTGCAAAACTACATAGCCTGCTTAAAAATATTTTCTTTTCCATTTCCTGCAGTGTCCTCAATACACACACATTAAATTGCATCTTATTGTTCCATGCTGCATTGTACATTTACAGCTGCTATTATCATTAAGCCTCTTACAATAGTTTTTCCCCAGTTATCATAATCTTGACTTTACTGTATTTTGCATTTCCCACATTCTCCATTCCATAGCCACAGCACAAGCAATTGTGGCATACTTTTAGTTTAAATTCCTTAGTAGTATTTCCTCTAACAAAATTTACTGGTGTGCTGTTTACACAGTTTAGATCAGTAAGCAACAGGGTACAAAACAATGGGCCCAATAATAAATACTCCTTCTCAGTGCCTTATCTAAAGCTGGGACAGTATGTGGCACAAATTGCCATACTCAAGCAGCTTTGAACCCAATTTTGTATGTGAGACTTCAAAGTAAAAGTGACAGCACACTGCATGTTGTAATATTCCTTCATCTTAATACGATAGCTGAACAAGTTTTACTAAGAGCAATTTTCATTTTAGATGCTAAAATACTCACTCAATTTTCTGGTTATTTTCTAGCTCAAGTCCTATAACATGGTGAAAGATTCTCTTCTGCACAGATAAAGCCACTGTCATCAGACTGGTGAAGATCACCTGGTTTAGCAATTAAATCCTCAAATATTAATTTATCTGGCCATCCTCATTGGTGAGCCAAAGGAAAAGCAACACTATGGTCATAATTTTTCTTCAAGAAATTTAAATTTGATATCTGCCAAACTTATATACACTGAAATTTAGCCATGAGACACCACCTCCGCACTCAGTGTCAAATTCAAAGTTTTGGCTTCTGCCTCTCTGACATGAGTGCTGTACTGATCAAGCAGCAACGCATCCCTCCACAGATTCGGTACACTCTGCACTTTGTAAAAGTTTTATTTTTCTTAAAAAAAAAAAAAAATCATTCTGACCTAAAATACTAGAAATTTTTTCTTTTTTTGAGTGGTATGTGTTTTGTCCCTGTGTTGCAGGTGCGTAAATGACAATAACAAGTTACAGCATAGAAGAGTTATGAAAAAGTATTTGATCTATTGAATTTAGAGGTGCATTACTAAAATCAGTCTTGTGTTTTACAAAGAATGCACAGATCATAAAAAGCACACTGAACAGAATATGACAGAGCCAATTAATATTGGACTAGTTTAACACTAAGTAAGGACCAGACAGGAATTTTCTCAAGTCTCGTAAATGATCACTGCTTTCCTGCAGCAAGTGCTTGTGTTCAAGTGTGACATTGTAGTACACATAAGTAGTTCTCTAGTTCTGCTAAGCTTTTTGGATACTTTTTGCCTCTCACTAAGATGCACATTTACATACCTTTATCTCTATTTAGCCTTCAATATATTTATACTGTGAGAAGCAGCTACTACAAATACCCCTTTGTTATATTAGCTGTTAGTCTATCTTTGCAACATTTCCCTGTGGGCCTTATCAAACTTGAGATCCAAACTTTTCAGTTTTGAGGTCAGTCAACTATCTAAATAGCTTCTAGCTACCCACCACCCCTACAAAAATCTACAGAAAGGGGAAAAAGAGGTGATGTTTCTTCTATCTCCCCTGTATTAAAATACTAAAAGCAGTGAACAGCCACCACCAAGCCTCTCCTCAAACATGCTATCTTAAACAGTACTAGCAGCTCTTCCTTAAAACTGTATGGATTACATATTCACAGGAAAAATAAAATGTCATTGAACTGTCTGGACAGAAGAGGAAATGAAAAGAAAGGCAAAGATTTTGTCTCATGCATGTATTACCCTACAAATCCTCAAGGAGTGCTTAACCAAAAGATTTACCCCCACCCCCATTTCAGCCCCTTTTTTCTTCCCCCTAAAGATTGAGGGTCATGGAAAGAAGCCCTCAGAGCATAGTCCTTTAAATACCCTTAAGACAGGGAGGGCCTGCACCTGGGCTTGGCTGTAAAGATGAAAAGAGTTCAGCAGGTCCCAGCTTTATTCCCCATGAGGTGGGTCTGAACAGCCTTTAGCAGAGCAGGCCCCTCAAGTGTCTAAGAGAATAAATTCCCTACAGTATTCATAAGCAGCCCTTCCCAAATGAAAACGCCAGCTTCAGCATCCTTACAACAGCTACAAGGATTGGGACAACAGTCCGGGCTGTTCATCACTGCAGACCTTGCTTCAACACCTCCAAGACCAAATGTTGCACTTAGTATATGGGCATTTTTCCTTACTGTAATGAGAGTCTCTTTAATTGGTATTTAGATAACCGATGTGAACCTACCACCAGGACTTTGAGTCCCACACAATTCAACGCAGTTTCAGCTCAGTCTGTTGGTCCACAAGTGGAAGTTCAGCCATGCAGAAATCATTCACCAGTTCAGCAAAACTAAAATCTCTACCAGGACTGCAAAGAGAGTAATCTAAGCACGATACAGGATAAATCTGTCTTATCTACCTTAAGCACATCCTAAGTACTTCATCTGACGTGTCAACTCAAGAAACACATATTGCAGATTTTTTTTTTTTCCAATTAAAAACACTGAAAAATGTATTCAAATGATACCCTGCTTTAACTGTAAGTGGTCAAATATTTCAGAACAAAGCAAGTACCTCTGACTAGTCTCTATCTGAATATTAAATTTCAAGTTAATAAATCTATTCAGAGAAATTTGAAAAACATTGAGATCTCACTGTCAGATAGAGCTTTCACTGCAGCTGTAATATTTCATCAAGAGTTGGTTTGTGTCATTTGTGTGAAAAGGAACATTTACTGTATCAGCAGATTCCTAAGTTTTTCAGCTATTGACATGTGTAAAGGATATCATCATCAGTAAAAGCAAAAAGTATACTAGAAAAAATTATTGGTCATCAATACCTGAGTGAAGCTGTATTGGGTTTTTATTAATCTATTAACATGCTGTGAAGTTGGTGGTTTTATCCCATAAGCAGGGTCTGATTAAATACACAACCCTAAAAAAAACCAAAAAGCAAATAACCAATCTCTAAACCTAGCTGTAATCTCATTTTTTTCCTGTGTGTTTACAAAATGCATCAGTTGAAAAGCAGCTGCTCTTTAACAAAGAGCATTCCATCTAGCTTTAGCTCTAGGATGCAAAAAAAAAATATTCAAACATGCTTTGTAGGGCAATATTACTGCAAAAAGCATTTGTAGATCAATGTCACAACAAAAAGCATTATGAAGAATCAAGAGCAAATTAAACCTTTTAGATAGCCTTGACTTTCTTTGATACAACAAAACACATGAAAGTAGATCTGTGCTGGCTAAAGTGGATATGCATTTTTGTAGTAATGTTATTTCCCTTGCCAATTTCCTATTCCTTTTGAAGAAGTCAGACAGCAGCTACTAGAACCAGTCCGCAATAAGTTGTCTGTTTCAAACCTCCTTTTTATCTTTATAAAAGCTTATATATTCTTATCCAGAACAAATAGACAAATCTTGCAAAACAATCTTGCTTATTTATTTTTTTTTACTACAGTAAGATTTTAGTTGATACAGTCTATATATATATTAGTTATTTTCTAG
>JAAGNO010021644.1:0-16677 GCA_033439905.1 Ceryle rudis
AGGAAAGATTGGATGTGGCACTTAGTGACATGCTCTAGCTAGGTGGTGTGGTGTCAGGTCTTAGGCTGGTCTTGATGATCTCAAAGGTCTATTCCAGCCTCTATGATAATTCTGTGTAATTCTGTGTAGTTGTACATCGTCATCTAGTCTGCACAATTCAGGAAAATTCCAAATGGCATACCATATTAAGATCTAGGCATGCACCAGGCCCCTCAGAGTGCCATGTTTCATACTAAATGTGAACACTCCTACATGGGTATGTTACAACTTACCCAAATATGTAAACCCAAGGAATCCAGCTTTCCAGCTCAAGCTAGGACATACACAAATCACCCCAGAGCTTTATTCTGACCCTATAAGAAATAGCTCCTGTCCTGAGCTCCAGTCATTGTTTGTCCTACAGAGCCCAGCTCTGACACATTTCACTTATAATACTCATATCATAATGAATTATAATAATATTTTTTAAAAAAATATATATTCTTAACACAGCTCGTGCTGAATTAGAAACTAGAGACTTTCTTTGAATTCACAAAAGTTACCTTGGTCATGACCACTACCAGCATGAGATATTTTGGTTCCTTCAATATTCAACTTTTTCTACTGCAAACATATCTTTGGAGAATTTATCAACTCACTGGGCCCAAACTATTCTATTACATGAACAATAAAACTCTTTACTCCCAGTAGACAGAAATAACCTCACTAGCTGGCATCAACATAGTTTTCCACAGGGGCTGATAGGTGGTAAAGGTCCATATACTTTAAAATCTTTCCAAACTAGTAAATTCTGTGCCAAATACTGAGAAGTGGGAATAAAACAAACCAAACCAAAAAAATCCAACAAACAAACACAAATCTAAACCAAACCAACAAACAAACAAACAAAAAAAACACGAACAAACAAAAAAACAACCCCTACATTCAACCAAAGGAAATAAGTTATTATTTTTCGAAATGTTTTATAGATTTTTATAGAGGTTGGAATGACTGTGAAAGAAACACATGCAATGTCAGTTAACACTGTTTCTTTTGCCCATGAGACAAGAATGGGTCTTAATAATGAGATTCATAGGCCTGGATATTTGGTCAAATATCCAGGAGAAAAGTGAAAGGGCAGAACACTGCCAAGATAAAACACTATACCTGAGGTCAGAAAATACTGTGGGTTGAAGTTGCGGTTTGTTTTTTTTTTTCTTCTCTCTCTTTCTTTATTTGAGCTACATTGTGAAAACATGCAATGCTCCAGAGACAGATCTGTGTGAGTGGGTTGAGGTATCCATTCTTTTTGGGTTTTTTTCTTTTTTGTTTTGTTTTTTTTTTTGCCTCCGAGCAGGGACTTGCTGTGTATTCTATGATGTGTGTGTGCATTTTGAATGAGTACTTGCCTGTAAAAAATGCATTCAACAAGGTGAAACATGCTGAGTAAGGTCAGGATACAGAAAGAGATAATCATGATATACAGGGTGATTCACCCATTAAGGCACTTTACATTTCAGTATTTTTGTTTGTTTGTTTGTTTATATCAAAATTCTGTATTCATATACTTTAAACCTCTGACCCAGAATGACCATCAGAAACTCTTACATGTATTCCTTATGTCATGACAGTAGAATGAAGGCAGAACAAAGTTACTCTAATTCAAATTGTACTGAAAAAGACAAATAACTGCATCTCAGAGTTTTTAAATCACACAATAATAAAAACTGAAAAGAGTGAAAGGATTAACTGACTAAACTTCCTTTTGGATACTATTCACTTTTGGGTTTTTTCCTCAATAAAGAAACAAGATTTATTTTCTCTGAATGGTGTGTGTGGGTTTGTGTCTGTCTGTCCACCTTTTAACTTACGAGCTAACATTCAGCCAAATTCAGGAGAGAGATTTAAGTCTCAGGTGTAAAATTCTTACAGTTTATATGAAAATCAGCAGCTCAAAAAATTAGTATAAGGCAAAGGCCCTAAGATAAGTGCAGTACTTAGCAGGTGTGAAAGACTTCAGTTAGGAGAAAGTCAACAACAAGGCCTCAGCTGTTGGTAAAACTTCAGGTGGAGAACACGGGTTAGCAGGTGCCAGCAAACCCAGGAGAAACAGAGAAACTGGTCCTCTACTTATATGCTCACTGCCTCAGATACTGGAATCTGGTCATTGTGCCAGCCTCCTGTGAGCCTTGCCACATCTCTGAGCACAGCAATATTGCAAAAAATGTCAACACTAATGAAGGCATAAAGCAGGAAACAGAAACTAAGAAAATAGACACTAAGACAGTTCAAATTCAGTTCCCTGTTAGCTTTCTCTCTTATAGAAGGAATCTCACCGTGCAATGCCTGGACATCCCAGCCAAGGGCATAACAAGGGTTTAAAACCACTTTATAGCAACTTATGACAGTCCTTTTAATAAAAACTGTATTTTGAAGGATAACATTTCCATGGACATTAGAAGTTCTTTTTATTTGGATTTTCATAATTGAATTACTGCCACATTGTCAGCTTTTCCAATTTTAATACAGCTCTTATAATTTTTGTTGCAACAGCTATTAAACACAAGCAATTGCACAAAATTAACTCAGTTGAAATTTAAAATAATAAAGTGTTTAACTCTTGCAGACTGGAAAAAAAGTTTAAAAATGGTACCTGAACTGAAAAAAAATGTAAAGCATATGGGGCCACAGAGACAGAAACTAGTATAATTAAAATTGCACGATATTATTATACAGATAGTTATACCAATTAAAATATACAGATATCCATCAAAATCACATTATATCAACACAATATCATTATATTCTGAAAGCTGCCTGATGATTTAGTATTGACAATATTTTTATCAATACAAACAACATTTCCTTTGCTAAAATGCTGTTCTAAAACTGCAGCTGGTTTAGATTGACCTCCCTTTATTGATTTACATCTAACAAGGATCCAACCCAGTATTTTAAAATGTTTGCTTCTAACTTAAGGCACTTTTAGTAATATAAATTGATTACTTATAACTATACAACCAATTGACTCATTCTGTAGTTTATATTAATCCACTATTTGTAGCCTGCCAATGAAGTTCATAAAGATCCTTCTCATAGTCCATTAATATTGACTCTCAGATTTAATGAGTTCATTACAATAACCATTACTGTGTTATTAAAATGCAGAAGGAATTGTAAGCTTGTTTCATGCAAATAAAGAATGATATAATTAATCAAATTATACATTTATTATTAGCATTATAATCATCATTCAGCATCTAATAGCCCGATTTTATGTTTCAGGATAGCTTTGGGCTAGACTCTGTACCAACATAAGTGTATATAAGCAAGGTGTAAGCAAGCAACACGACATGAGTTAGGCAGAAGAATTTAAGAATGCTCAGAGACATTACAGATTAGTAAGGAAGACATTTGTGTCTACCCAACAAAACCTAATCAATTAATTTACTTTTTTTTTTCCTCTTTTACGATTTATTATGTAAGTAATATCACTTTAAACTTACTGCGTGGCAACTGGGAAAAAAAAAAAAAAAGAATAGCTGAAGCTCTAATCCACATTCCCAGGATCAGTTTTACATTTAACATTTAGTCACACATCATTTTGTAATCATTCTTTTTAGCTTTGCATCCTCATCTCTCCGATGGTGTTGTGCAGCAGTCCCTCATTCTACCATAACCCAGCATAGATCCTGTCCTGAGAAAGACATAGGGAAAGGGTGAGTTTTGTTAAGTATGTAGAAAATAGACTTCCTTCCAGCATACTCTTGTTGTTTCTCCTATAGTGAATGTTTTAAAATAAAATTGTACAACTTTCTCAGGTCCTTGAAAGAAAAAATGGCAATGTTAAAGTAGAAATTTTGGTTCAGTATGTTCAGATATTCAGTCAGTGTTTTGGAGCTCTGGCCCCAAAATACATACTAACACTTAAGAGATATACACCACCAAAAATAAGGAGGGAAAGGATTTCAGAACTGTGCCCCCTTAGCTTTCCACCTTGGCTAGCTATGCATGGCTGCTTGGGTCCTGCTGTCTCCCAGTACCTGAGCACCACATCCAGGTCTCTGGAGTCTGTTTGCTTCAGCTACATCTACACTCCAGAATTAAAGAAGCCTGAAAGACCCTCTCTGTCCCTGAGGCTATCTGGCAAGGGGCAGCCTGCAGCCATTCTCTTATCCCCAGTAAATAGGAAATGGTCCCGCCTCCACGTTAAGACATCAAATATTCCTATAAATTATTTTGGAGTCTGATATTTGGTATGAACAATGACTGTGTCAAGGACAGTTGTATTGATTTAGCAATACAGATGCTGAGCTTCCAACACTCAGCAAATTTTGCAGGCAGTGTTTACTTCACTTTATACGCACTCTGTAGGGATCAGGCACCTAAACCCAGCTTTCAAGTCCCTTTAAGTACTTACATCTATGGTTGGATTAAGTTCTCAGATTGCAGTAATTACCAAATGTTCCTTATTCTTCTGATGCATTTCATTTGGGGCAGTCAAACCATTCTTAGTTAATAACCTATATATAAGCTATTTACATGGCTTATCAAGGAAGGTCCTGATCCTGCAGATACAGTTATAACAGGGCATCCTGTAGAAAAGTACCTTTGCTGCCAGCTAAATTGAGTGCCACTTGATAGAATTGCATCTCCCTGTGCCAAGAATGGATTTAGTTAATAGTCTGTGAAGAAAAACTGTGTCCCCTGAGCCAAAGGAACGTGTCTCTCAGGTTCATCAGTAGCTGTGCTAAGCCCTTCCTGCCTGGGAATTGCTAATTGCTTACCTCCAGGAATGATGGTCTAGAGAGGCACTTTTAAATTCACAAGAAAATTTTTTACTCTGAGAGCCCAAAACATGAAGCCTGTGACCTTGCTTAATTTTTATTCCTGTAAAATGAAGTAGCAAAGATTAGTTTGATGCTGAAAGACGATTAACTCTGGTATTGTAGGAGACATTTTCACAAGACTTAGGGCAGGAATCTGTCACGTTGCCCTGTGCAAGATATGAACTAAAATTAAATGAATTTTCATACTTCTGATGATGTCACAGGGCAATGATGATTTGTCTGAAGAGCTGCCTCATGCAGTATGAAAGACACTGAAAGCTTTCTGCAGCATTTATATGTTTGCTCAGTTGCTCAGTAGTTTGTCATGGACTGTTAACTTTTTCAATGGCACACATACACAACAGCAAAAATATGTGTTTGTATTCAAATAGTGCAGGTGGATGTCACAGTTCCAGCTGTGTGGGGTGGTCTAAAACTATGCAAAAGAGATCATCACTAAAGATATTTGCAATCTACTTTCTTTTCTTTGTTTCAGGTGAAAACCACTGCGGTAACATCTATGCAGTTTCCCACTGACAGCTACACAGGTGAATTCCTGTACCTATGCATGGTAACTGTCACTGCTGTCAGTTCACCTTCAGTGTCAAGCTGTTTCCTTCTACGTTTCTTAACTTTTTAGATAGAGTCTCATTGAAGCAATATCCAGACTGTGAAAATTGGAACTACTTTGTGGCTTCTGAAACTGAACATAATCTGTAGTCACTCCCCAGGATCATACATGGGAGGTAAGATAAAAAAATACAAGTTTCTCTCCCATCTCCATGATGCCTCCATTAAAGTGACCTTAGCTGACAGCCCCTGTGGGAGCCCCAGCTTTGCTTTTACCCTACACTGCTATACATGGCCCTTGGGTACACTTCAGCATTACTAAATAGAATCACAGGAAGCCATAGACACTTGGCCAAAAACCTCTTGCTTTTACAGCATTGCATGTGTTGCACAGGCACCCACAGAACAGACAGCAGTAGCTAAACAAAATATAGATTTATTCTAAACAAAAAATACCTATCACCCTGACAGAACAAAGTAATGACAATTTTGGATGTCAGGTGGGAATATAATGCTACACAACTACTTACTAGGTTTCACAAATACCCATTTTAGAAAGATGACCCCAAATGTGCACACACTTACAAAAGGGAAAACCTCCCACCCAAAAGGGTACCCAGAACAGGGATTGCTCACCCACAAGGAATCACTCAAGGTTAAAAAAGCATTCACTCACCAAAGACAGTTGAGGGTTACGTCAATACTGTGAAGTTTCCTTATGAAGTCTTTTGTTCCAAGGGGCAGGAGTCTCCAATTGCAGACCAGAGGAGGATCAACTCAAATCAGGGCTCAATTTACACCCTGGTCAAGTCTAATCTGTGGTCATTCTAATTAGCTGGGGGCAAGCGCATGACAAAAGTAAGCTAAGGACCTGAAGCAAAGTAATCAAGTTTTAATGTCTATGAAGTACCGATCTTTATTAGGTCTTTGGCAAGCCCTGGACATTGTCAGGTTTTTGCCAGAGTGGGTACATCTCCCACAGTGCCAGAAAGGAGAGCTTGATGGAACAGTAGTATGTCCAGCTGGTTCAAAGACTGATATAACTCAATGTGGTTTACACTATTTGATGTAAACCTGAGGCTGAGGCCAGTGGTATGACATTTAACAAGGCCAAGTGCTGGGCCCTGCACTTGAGTCGCAACAATCCCAGACAATGCTACAGGCTTGGGGAAGAGAGGCTGGAAGGACCTGTGGTTGTCAGTCAACAGCCAGTTGAATAGGAGCCAGCAGTGTGCCCAGGTAGCCAAGAAGGCCAACAGCATCCTGGCTTGTATCATAAATAATGTGGCCAGCAGGAATAAGGAAGTGATCAAGCCCCTGCACTTGGCACTGGTGAGGCTGCACCTTGAATACTGTGTTCAGTTTTGGGCCCCTCGCTATAAGACAGTCATTGAGGTGCTAGAGTGTGTCCTAAGTAGGGCCACAAAGATGGTGAAGTGTCTAGAGTGCAAGTGTTATGAGGAGTGTCTGGGGATACTGGGGTTTTTTAGCCCAGAGAAAAGGAGGCTGAGGGGGAAGAGACCTTATTGCTCTGTACAACTACCTGAAAGGAGGTTATAATGAAGTGGGCATCAGTCTCCCAGTTAAGAAGTGATAGGACAATAGGAAATGGCCTCGAGTTGCACCAGGGGAGGTTGGGATGTTTGGGTTTGTTACTTGGAAATATTCCTTCACTGCAGGGGTTGTCAAGCACTGGAACAAGCTGTCCAGGGAAGTGACTGAGTCACCATCCCTGGATATATTTAAAAGAGCTGTAGATGTGGTGCTTAGGGACATGATTTAGTGGTGGACTTGGCAGTTTTACTTTTATAGTTGAACTTGATGTTCTTAAAGGTCCTTTCCAACATAAATTATTCTATGATTTGTGATGCCAAGTTACCATAAGCTAAATTAGTAAACCAATTTGAAATGTATTAACTAATCTGTCTTTGTGAATTTTATCTGTGTCCACAAAACTGTTGCCAAACTTGTGAGTAACAGAATGTAAGACGAGACTGATAAAAGTTATGTAGCGGTACATGATGGATCTGATACAAGACCAGGGAAATTTTTCACAGAACATGCAGAATCCTCTGACCCATATCATCATTCTCCTATGGATAGCTACAACTTCCTCAAAGGGAAAATTAAATCAACTTGGGGATAGACATATTGGAATCAAGTAGCAAAAGTAAAATACCCTGGTAATATTGTCATTATTTACTGTCCAGTATTTCAGTAAAGATAGGAACTTCTACTCAGTCTCAGTATGTTCTGAACTGCTATTTAGTATTCTCTGCCTCTAAATTAGTGTCAGGTATGATATTACTGGTATTCAAATTGAAAAAAATAGCAATTTTACAATATTGCTGCTGTCAATCTCCATATTGTACTAAAAGCACAAACATTGACAAGGTGAATTACTTTGTATACTTCCTTTTCCTTTTTAGTTAATTTTGTTGATCTATAGCTGATAAAATAAGATAGCAATAATGTTTGCACAGTATAATACTTTCACAGTCAGGTGGGGGAAAAAAGCAAGAATAATTCTGTATTAAAATAAAATTGTTGTAGGTTGTGATTAGATGGCTCCTTTCATCCAGGAAGCTCAAAATACTCTATAAACATTTACTGACCTGGAACTGATGTATAAGGTATTAAAGACTAGAAGAATAGTTCAAATAATTCAATGAGCTTTAAATTAGAATCTTAACAGAGAAATCTAAATTAGGAGAGTTTATTTCAGAGTCAAAACAATTTTAAACCAAAATACTTTGGTTTAATGCATTTAGATAAGTGTATATAAGCATGTCTATTGCTTGTCTAAATAGTTTGGATTGTTTCTTTAAGTGACAAAATTGTCTTAAAATATAGTGATAAAATGTTAGACTACTATGTAAAGTTGTTTAAATGTATTTACAGAGGAAAATCGGCCTGGCTTTAAATTGTTTCTAAGATTGTATTGCTACTCTGGTTGCAACTTTTCTTGTATGAACTAATAACATGGCAAACAGTATTTTCAATGGCATAATAAATACTTACTAAAACTATTATCACAAATGTATTTCAATATATATAATAACGTTGGATTGACGTATGCATTGTTACTATTTCCTATTTAAGGTTTTTTTACTGACAATATGTTCTTTTCAACGTAAAAGCTTTTCTTACTTCACCCACTCTGTAAGTCATTATCAAATGTGATGAGCTACATTCACCAGTTAAAGAAAGATAATAAATTAATAATACATTTTCTAATTAAAGATCAGGATTCACCAGAAATTATCAGGCTAGCTTTATTAATAATGTCATTCAAAGGATCCACTTCCAGGTTTGATACTCCTAGTTTTGAGAAAACCCAAAATCTTTTTATTTTTCTCCTAAAAATAAACTATTTCAGTGACATCTGTCACCCTTTTGTGTTTTTCCACATTTTTGACAATTTGAGAGGTCTGAAAAATAGAATGGAATTCTTTATTTACAGATAAGAAGATACTTACTACTCATGATCAATAGTGTTATATCTAGAGATTCAAGCAGCTCAGTTAGAACCATAACAGGCAGAGTTTATTACTAGTAAATCAATATGATGTCTCTTAGCCATGAATCTCTTTCAAGAATCTGTATAGTATAATGATTATCATTATAAAATAAAGTCCAGTCTCTCTTTTGCTATCTTCTGGTTTTGATCTTGTAAAACTGGGAATTGATTTTCCTAAAAATCAATATTATGTTTCCACCATGTGGCAGATACACCACTTAGCAACAGCTCCAGGTGCCAGCCCTTGAGTGGGATTGGGAATGAATACATGCTGAGGGAGAAATTGCTCAAAAATTTCAAGATCAACATCTCCAGGCTAAAGAGCTATTTATTTTCTGTGCCATGGGTGCAACACAGCAGCCTTCCCTAAGAAAACCTGATGTGCATTTCCCATTGATTTTTCTGTTTTCCTCAGCAGATTTAACCATCAGCAAGAAATATCTCTCATTCGTATGCTGGATTTCCACAGATGTGAATAAATCCTGCTCCTCATATGAAACTCAAGGAAAGCAGAAAGCCAGCTGCTGCCCTAAAGAAAAGTTGAAGGTTCATCTACTTTGATAATGACAGTCATACAAAATATCAGACATTTATGCTTTCAGCAATCTTTGTCACAACTTTATTCATTTAGACAGACTTGATACAAGAAGAGATGTAAAGAATCCTTTTTTTACAGGTATTAAAGAGCTATAAGCCTTCATTAGATGGATGAAGACTGATAACAAATGTGATTGTCTTTAGGCTATGCTGTGCCTCTGAGATCTCATCAGTATCCAAATCTGTCATAAAGCATGTTTAACAAAAAGAAAAATTATTGTCTATTTGGACAACTTGCTTCATTAGCGTACTGCTACTGACTTCTAATAGTGACAGGAGATTTTATCACTGTTGTCTTAATTTTTCCTATTATAAGCCCAGATACCAGTTCTTTCATGACACCACCTTTATGAAGATAATTTTAAACAAACCACGCACCAACTGTTTATGTCTCCTAGAGAGAGCCCTTCCAACTGTTCATGTCTTCAGGCAAGTCCCAACAGGGAAGCATAATTATATTCCCAGTAGTTATTCTCTGAGCATGATTGGTGAAGTTTATTCTCAGAGTCTAAAGAAAAGATCAAGAGCATTTCTATCTCTGAATTACACAGAGATTTTACAGTGGATCTGAAAATTTTGTTTCTCTTTTCCTTTCTTCCCCTCTTGCTGTTTTTGGGGGTTTTTTTGGGGGTGTGGTTCTTTCCATATTTTTTTTTTTCAAGAAATGTTTCACATTTTGATGAAATGACAATAACTACAAAATAATAAAAGTAATTTTTATAGGATTTGAGTACCAAAGCATTACTGTCATACAGAGATTGAAATCAAAACAGCACAATGTCTTTTCAGCTTTGCCACTAACCATTTGCCTGTAGTAACATATTTTCCTGTGGTCCCCAGCTGCCTTCCAAATAGCCAACATGTATTGCTTCTGCTACGTACTTATTTAGCAGATATGAAAGGCTGTCCTGTGACACTGAAATATTTGAATTATTTTGACATCAGTCTTCAAGCAGCATTACCTGGTGTATTGCTTTATGATTTTACATGTTTGGGTTGCTATGGAAAGAATGAACTATCTCAATAAATCTCTCTTTATGGGCAGTAAATTCAAACATGATCAAGTTTCTGAGGATGCAAAAGCTTCATTGGTAAAGATCTAATTCTCCATGCTTTTGGCCATTATGTCATGCCCCATTACCATCTTCACTGCATAGCTCTACAGTTAGCAGTAAGCTTACTTCTGGATTGCAGTAGTTTGCTAAGATTTCAACAGGACACAATTGTTTAGATATAGGCCTGTAGTTACTGTACTCCATGTTTTAAAACTTCTGTCTTTTAATCAAATCATGGAATCATGTAGGTTGGAAAAGACCTTTAAGATCATTGAGTCCAACCATTAACCTTACTCTACCAAGTCCACCACTAAAATATATCCCCAAGCACCACATCTACATGGCTTTTAAACATATCCAGGGATGGTGACTCAACCACCTCCCTGAGCAGACTGTTCAAATGCCTGACAACCCGTGAAGTGAAAACATTTTTCCTAATGTCCAGCTTAAACCTCCTCTGGTGCAGCTTAAAGCCATTCCCTCTTCTATCACTAGTTACTTGTGAGAAGAGACACCACCTACCTCTCTACAACGTCCTTTCAGGTAGTTGTAGAGAGCCATAAGGTCTCCCCTCAGCCTTCTTTTCTTCAGACTAAATAGTCACAGTTCCCCCAGCCACTCCTCATAAGACTTGAGAGACTTGGAGACTCTCAAGACTTGGAGAACCAGGCCCTTCACCAACTTAGTTACTCTTCTCTGGACCTGCTCCAGCACCTCGATATCTTTCTTGTATTGAGGTGCCCAAAACTGAACACAGTACTTGAGTGCAGTCTCACCAATGCTGAGTACAGAAGGACAATCACCTCCCTTGTCCTGCTTGCCACACTATTTCTAATACAGGCCAGGATGCCATTGGCCTTCTTGTCCACCTGGGCACACTGCTGGCTCATATTCAGCTGCTTGTTGATCAGCACCCCCAGGTCCTTTCTGCCGGGCAAATTTCCAGCCACTCTTCCCTAAACCTGTATCATTGCCTGGGGTTGTTGTGGCCCAAGTGCAGGCCTTGGTACTTGGCCGTGTTGAAGCCCATATGACTGGCCTCGGCACATCAATCCAGCCTGTCCAGGTCCCTCTGAAGATCCTTCCTACCCTCACGCAGATCAACACTCCTATCCAGCTTGGTGTCGTCTGCAAACTTACTGAGGGTGCATTCTATCTCCTTATCAAGATCACTCATAACGATGTTAAACAGAAGTGATCCCAATACTAAGCCCAGAGGAAGGCCACTTGTGACCAGCCACCAGCTGGATTTAACTACATTCACCACCACTCTTTTGTCCCGCCTGTCCAGCCAGTGTTTTCCCCAGCAGAGCATACACCTCTCCAGGCCTAGGGCAGGCAGTTTTTTCCATAAAAATGTTGTGGGAAACAGTGTCGAAGGCTTTACAGAAGTCCGGGTAGACAACATCCACAGCCCTTCTCTCATCCACTAGGCAGGCCATCTTATTATAGAAGATCAGGTTTGTCAAGCATGACCTGCTTTTCATGAACAAATGCTGACTGGGCCTGATCACCCATTTGTCCTGTATATGATGCCTAATGACACTCAAGATGATCAGCACTATGACCTTACCTGGCACTAAGGTCAGACTGACAGGTCTGTAGTTCCCTGGACCCTCCTTTCAGCCTTTCTTGTAGATGGGAGTCACATTTGCTACCCTCCAGTCCACTTGGACCCACCCAGGTAGCCAGGACTGCTGGTAAACGAAGCTTGATGAGCAATTGTGTAAGCTCCCTCAGTCTTCTTGCATGTAACCTATATGTAGCAGGTCGTTGAGTATTTCCTTTTGGATTATGAAGGTCTCATTCTACCCCTCACCCCATCTTCCAGCTCAGGGGGATTGGTGTCTAGGGAACAACTAGTTCTATTGCTAAAGACTGAGGCAAAGGCAGCGTTAAGCACCTCAGCCTTTTCCTCATCCCTTGTCACAATGTTTCCCCCAGCATCCAATAAAGGCTGGAGAGTCTCCCTAGACCTCCTTTTGTTGTTAATGTATTTACAGCAACACTTTTTATTGTCTTAAACAGCAGTAGCCAGGTTGAGTTCTACTTGGGCTTTGGCTCTCCTAAATATCTCCCTTCATAGCTTCACTACATCTTTGTAGTCCTCATGAGAGGCCTGCCCCCTCTTCCAAAGGCCATAAACACTCCTTTTGTTCCTGAGTTCCAGCCAAAGCTCTCTATTCAGCCAGGCCATTCTTCGTCCCCACCAGCTGGTCTTTTGGCACACTGGGACAGCTGCTCCTGTGCCTTTAAGATTTCCTACTTGAAGTATGTCCAGCACTCCTGGACTCCTTTGCACTTCAGGACTGCCTCTCAAGGGATTTTGTCAGTTTCCTGAACAGGTCAGAGTCTGCCCTCTGGAAGTCCAAGGTGTCAGTTTTACTGAACCCCCTCTTTACTTCCCCAAGAATTCAGATCTATCATTTCATGATCTCTGTGTCCAAGTGGTCTCCCACCATTACTTCCCCACAAGTCCTTCTCTGTTCACAAGCAGCAGGTCCAGGAGTGCATCTTCCCTCACTGGGGCCCTCACCAGCTGCATCAGGAAGTTATTTTTGTCGTCTAGTAGCCAATGAATTTAAGAATTTTTAAACAGTATTACAATGCATATTTTTCAATATCTTCTTTTACAGAAGTTATCAATCCAAATGTTATTTGATAATGTAATAATACTTCAAAGTGAATTCTCATATATTCGGTTATTTATCATACCCATTGCTGTAATTGCTTTTGGCCAGTTTCTAAAGTGTGTATTTTATACTAAATGATCCCAGTTTAACAAATCACAGCATAAATCTGGGCTTCACAACATCATCATTGCCATGAACAGCACATAAATTATCCCAGGTACATGCACACTATTTGTTTCTCAAACAGGAAAAAAGGAAGAAAAATCTTCTAATACCTGACATCATCTTTATTTATAGGAAACCAACATGTGACAATCATAACATAAGAGATTAACTGTTCTTTACCACCTGAACATTTTTCATCAGAATTTTAAACCAGAGTCCCTCAGCATGGGGCTAGCTGTATTCTTACTTGAGCGGATCAATGCATAAGGTTGCTGGGAAGACCATGGAGATGTCTGTTTTATTAATGAAAGTTTGAATAGCATAAATCCTTACACATAAAATTACCTTATTCTAAGTCATTATGAAATGTTTATATTTCACAAACCTGTCTATATTTGCAAAATTTAAGGCTAATTTTTTATTTCTATTATTTTGTCCATTGCAGATCATGAATCTCAAGTAAACTCATTTCAGTAAACTATCTTATTTTGATAGTTACCAAGTTCAAGCACAAGACAGATACAGGTAAATTTCCTAAAGAAGATAGAATATGATTTACATTTTTGTTTATCTGGTTTTTTCATTTCCATTTGCTAAATGGAAATCGTTCATATGGTTAGTTTCAATCAGCTTTGAGCTCTGATTTTCTCTCAATTAAAAATTAAATTGTTTCTGCATCTTTTCTTGTGATTTCTTAGTCATTTACCTCAGCAATCTAATGGTTGAATAAGTTAAATGTGCAGAGTGCATCAGATAAATTTTTTGTATGCTCCTAATAGTTTAGCAGCTGTGATATAAGATTTCTAATTCATAAAATACTTGTATATATTTTATTCCCACTATGTAGTGATATATAGTGATCATAAGCATAACAAGCTTTTTTTTTTTTTAATTCCAGAGTCTCAACTCCTATACGTAAATGTTGATACTTTCCTATCATGATGATCTGACAAATTTTGCATGCTATCGAAGTCTTCACAAAATGCTTCAACTCTGATATCTTCACAGGCATGTGAAATTCACCAAATCTCTATAGAAAATGACTCAGGACATGATAATAGACATAAGTATAGAAACACACTTGACATTCAGAAAGTTAGGAAAGTTAGGAAAGAATTTTTTGAACAAACATAGTAAATTCATAAATTGGCTATTATATCCATAAGTATACCATGTTTATAGTGGAAAAAGTGTGAAATTTGTAGGTGAGAGGTCACTCCAAGATCACAAAATCAGAAACCTTTGTTCAAAGATTTTTTAAAAGGCCTTAAAGAGAAAACAAAAACAAACAAACAAACAAAACCAAAAAAACAAACAACACGATTTTTCTTTTATTATTTATTTTTCTTAGCTATAGTGAAAAATCACTGTTGTGATATACAATAAAAGTTAATCAGTATTTCTTTCTCCTTCTATTCCACTTAGTAAATCATATTATCTCTCCATCAAATAAAACATGTGCAGAACTGTATAGGATTTGCCATAGAGTATTTTCACTGTAGAATACTACAGGAAGGTTTTAATAACCTATGAAAAATGTATCATTATCAATTCAATTTCTTTATAAGTCATTTCTATCAAGATCTCTCAAATCCATTTAGAATTCTATAATGACTTTACCCTTATCATTTCCTGTGTAGGTCTTCTGATAAAAGAAGAGAGAATTTTATAACAATTTTCTTCATATAAATCATAGTCCAGCTGCATCACAAGATAGAAAGGACTAAGCAGGGCTAGTGACCGTTCAACAAACAGAATAGTGCAAATGTCTGCAAGATCCATCTACTGACAGGAGCAGTTGGTTAGAAGGATTGAACAAAGATGGGTAAGAATAGAGGTACAGAGGAGACTTTGGCCTCACAGCACGGACTGCTGCAGTATCTGTGTGCTTTTAGAGAAATACCCACCCAATGGAATTCATAACAGCCTGGTAGGATGCCAGCAAGTGCAATGGACAGAAGGAAATAAGACCTAAGAATGTGATTCACAACAGCTAATATACTGACGGGGAAACATGTTAATTAATAAAAACACAGAACACAAAAGTTTAGATATGATTTACACCTCTTCCAGATCATAAATATTTCAGTCTAGCAGTATAGAAAAATGCTTCTTTTCTTGTGGGATTTACATTGCCAAGAACTTTCAACCTCTGAGGTTTACTTTCTCAGTCCTTCCCTTAGAATGTAAATGAATGGGCAAAATTTCCTTTGATATGACAGTAGAAAGAGATGCTTCCTCCATTCTTCTGTGCAACATCTCAACAACTACAGCCTTCCATGCTGAGCATGGGAACAACAGCTGCCCAACCCATGTCTGCCTAGGAGGATTTGACCACAGATTTCTCATGTTCCGTAAGACTCTCCCAGTCTCCTTGCTGTGAAATGTTCAAGGATAAGAGGAAGTAAATTACATATTTATCTTTTTTTCTAGTCTGTTCTATCCAAAAAGGCATGTCAGTAAATATTATTTGATACAGAAAAAAAGTAAGAATTGATGAATATTACTCTGTGAGCTCAGACAGTGATGCAAACCTTTTTGGTATTCCATGCTAGGTATATTTTAAAAGACTATCTTGCTGATGCCAGACCAAATGTCTGCTGAAATTAAAACTGGCAGCCTGAATTTATTATGAAGTGTTCACTTCAGAGAAGCCTGAAACTGAGACCCCCCTGCCCTCCAGTGAATCCCATGTTGCTTGACTGAAGACTTATTATTTCTCTCTTTGTAAACAGAGCTACATGGCAAAATACAGTTTATTACCATTGCTGATCAGCTGAGGAACTGAAATATGCTACAGACTTTATTCTCTTTTTCACTTTTTTTTTCCCACTCTTTTTTTTTTCTCTTTTTCCCTTTTACTAAAGAAATCCTTTATTTCTTTTTCTTTTATTTTTTTTTCTTCTATATTATACCCATTTTCATTCTTAGCATTCTATTTTGACATGAAAGTGTTAATAAATCATTAACAGAATTACTAGAATTACAAAAAGGTAAATCAACTGAAAATCACACTTAGAGAGGGGGTTTTTTTCATATATTTATTGGGTGGGTTTTTTTCCTTGTCACAAGAGGTCATTATGATTTCTCAGGTTGACTGAGCGCCTATATAGGCCAGTGGATGTCAACCAACAATTTACATTATGACATCACTCTGGAAAAGAGAAGGCTCCGGGAAGACCTTATTGTGGCCTTCCAGTATCTTAAGGGGGCCTACGAGAAAGCTGGAGAGGGTCTTTTTATGCTGTCGGGCAGTGATAGGACTAGAGGGAATGGATCAAAACTAGAGATAGGTCGATTCAGGTCAGACATTAGGAAGAATTTCTTCA
>JAAGNO010021645.1:0-20757 GCA_033439905.1 Ceryle rudis
AATGGCATCCTGGCCTGCAGGAGAAACAGTGTGACCAGCAACAGTGCGGAGGTTATCGTGCCCCTGTACTTGGCACTTATGAGACCTCACCTTGAGTACTGTGTCTAGTTTTGGGCAACACTGTGCAAGAAGGACATTGAGGTGCTGTAGTGGGTCCAGAGAAGGGCAATGAGGCTGGTGAGAGGTCTGGAAAATATGTCTTATGAAGAGCAGCTGAGGGAACTGGGCTTGTTTAGTCTAGAGAAGAGGAGACTGAGAGGAGACCTTATTGCTCTCTACAACCACCTAAAAGGAAGTTGTAGTAAGGCTGGTGTCTGTCTCTTCTCCCAAATTGCTAATGATAAGACGAGAGGAGATGGCCTCAAGTTGCATCAGGGGAGGTTTAGATTGTATATTAGAAAGAAATTCTTCACTGAGAGAGTGATTGGGCAATGGAA
Source organism: Ceryle rudis (assembly GCA_033439905.1). Lineage (NCBI taxonomy): Eukaryota > Metazoa > Chordata > Aves > Coraciiformes > Cerylidae > Ceryle > Ceryle rudis. The sequence goes on from JAAGNO010021645.1 coordinate 438, forward strand.
CAGGCTGCCCTGGGAGGTGGTGGAGTCACCATCCCTGGAGGTGTTTAAAAAAAGAGTAGACATAGCACTTGAGGATATGGTCTAGTAGTTAGGGAGATGTTGGGATGAAGGTTGGACTTGATGATCCTAGAGGTCCTTTCCAACCATAATAATTCTATGATTCTATGTCTGGATGATGCTTCTGTGTTCTTCCTAAGCAGCCTGTTCCCATTTCCACCATCCGGAGACATTTTTTTTTTTTAATTATTATTTTATTTTGTCTGGTTTTGAGCTTGGTTAGGATTTCCTCATTTAACTAAGCCATATCTGCTTGTTTTCTTGCACATCAGAAGGGACTATTCTTGTGCTTGAAAAGGCTGCTGTTGGAGGTCAAATGGCTGTTGATGGTGCATTTGCCCTTCAGCAAAACCTACCATGGTATCCCTCTGATTCAGTTCACTGAACAATCTAAAGTCTAGGGTTTTTATTTTGCTATTTGTCTTCCTTTTATTCCTTTAAACTCCACCATCTCATCGTCCTTACAGGCAAGTCTGCCATTGACTATCACATCACTGGTGACTTCTTGCTTATTTATGAATGGCAGATCCAGCAGACCAACTCCTCTGGTAGCTGCATCAATTTTTTTTTTCCCCCAACACACTCTAGAAATCCATATCATTGTTATTGTACTATGTTGCCTTTATAGAAGATGCTGGAATGTTACATTCTCCCATGAGAACGAAGGTCTCAGCTGAGCCTCCAAATATTTCAAAGTTTGTTTTTATCACTTTCTATTCCTAATTGAGTTGTCTGTTACAGCCATTCACCAGCATGGCCCTTCTTTTTGTCCTTCCTTCCAACCTTAGCCTATGAGGAGCTTCACGTCAGTATCCAGAGTTTAGACAGATGTATCCTCCTTATTTAGGATTGCCTTTTGGCCAGTCTTTTATCCATTGACTATATGTGACTGTAGTGGAGAGTCATCAGCATATAGCACAATTTACCCCTCTTCCTGTCTTTCCTGGGAAGTCTCTGTTTATGTATTGCAGCACTCTATTCACATGAGCAGTTCTTCTATGGCTCTATAATAATTTCAGTGACATTACAACTCTGTGAGAATGCACAAACTTCTAATTCCTCCTGTTGGTCACATATTGTATATCTTTTTGTATATTTGGTACACATACACAACCTGAATATTCCTACAGATTTCTATATCTGTGTTGAGTCACAGTGACTCTAGATCACCAACTTGAATCCCTGTTTTTAACAGACCTCAAAAAAATGCAGTGGACTTATGGGAAAAAAGATGATGGATAAAAAAGTATTCCTACTTACTGTAAAAATAATTAACAGATTGTGCTTAAGGGAGTGGTACAGAACTGAGAAGAATAAGGTCATGCATATCTTAAAGAGTGAGAAGTGTAGATGATTTCTCTAGAGTTTTCAGTCCTTTCAGTTGGGTGATAACACTGTTGTGAACACATGAACAGAGATTCCTCTAATTTATCTTACAACATTTACATTTATATAGTGATTACAAGAGGAAATTATTAAAAGGGAGTAAAATCTAAAAGGTGAAATTCTGAGTGCTCTATCAGATATCCTCCCATCTGCCACAATGCTCCTTACAAAGCAAAAAGTGTTGTTTTGTTTTGTTTTTTAATGCATGTGTTAACACATCTGGACTAGAATATCTGGATGATCTGATAATATTTGAGTATTATACTACCAGAGTTAATTGAAGTCATTGGCCATTTTTGGTTAAGAAGGTCCTCTTCTGGATACTTGAGAAAAAGATTAGTTCTACTCTAGCCACATGACTTTTCTGTTTCAATTTCCACAGGTTTTTAATAAAGCTAATGTTTTCCATAGTTGATTTTGTTATGCAAGAAACATTTAAGGTTTCCTCTCTGCTCTTCTGTGAGGGAGAAAAAGGTATTTTTACCTCTATCCAAATGCCAAAGTTCAGCAGTTACCAAGCTGCCAAATCAAAGGGAACTCTGTAACTGGATCTGAAAAGAGCCCTTTGAAATGAGAATTGAATGAACTCCTGAATATTGCATGCCACTCAATAATAACAAAAATTCATAGTGGAAAATGTCACTGAGCAGGAAAACCTATGTTTCTGTAGAGATACAAGCACATGTTTACCCTAGACATCATTGGTTACTCATATTTCTAAGCCAGGCTATTTTTCTTATTCCTATTTTTCAAAGACTTCCATCAAAGATCTGATCAGTTGAAAAAGACAGCTTTTGAGCTTAGACTCTGTATCAGGATATTAAATCAGAATAGCACTTCAAATTTGCATGATACACATTGCATACTTTAAAAGTCCTCCTGGTAAATCTGTTCTTGTTGTGCATATAAGAGCAGATTTGCCTTAAAATTTTTCCTGTATTTTTGCAGGCTGAGTAGAATTCAAGAGGCATTGTATTCTTCTATTAACCTGTAGGACTGCACCAGAAGTAATCACAGATAATAAAGTGGACAAAAGAGACTATTATTTAAAATGAACAACATATTTTTTATGCAGTCAAGATATTACATCATGTGTGTTAGTTCTACCTAGCGAGATTGATAATTCCTTCTATTACTTATTTTTCCACTGAAAATAATTGTGATTTCAGACAAATGCTCCAAAATTTAAGATTTTACTGTACTGAAAACCAGTTTATTTTAGTCGTTTCAAAATATGATGTATACCTTTAGTTCTCTTTGAATTTGTTTAAGCAAGAATCTTTTTCATGTTCTCATATTCTTCTAAATTATATGGATTGATATGGGTGTAAAAGAACCAAAAGCAAATTTCTTAGTAATTTCTTAGTAATTTCTTAAATACCCAGAGGATGATTGAACAGTACCTTGATTGAGAACAGTGTGAGAAGGATGACTCATCATGTAGTCTGAGCTTATAGAAATGTAAAAGACTTTCACTTTGTGCTTCTTTCCAGCTTGTTTCACATGCTTACAGAACCTCAGGAGGTGGTCTGTGCACTCATAAATTGATGCAAATATTTGAAAAATTTTTTTAAGAAGAATAGGTGAAAACTGAGACTTGAGCAAAAAGATGTATGTGCAGATATGTTGGGTAATGTGAGTTGTTTGCTTTCATCCAATGAGTTGAATTTGTAAGAATTGATGTACAGTCTAAAGAGAAGCTGCTATTTGCAATGTTTGTGGGGTTACATTTCATTGCTCTTAGAGAGCCTAAACCAGTGCTGGATATTCTTCAGCGCCCTCTACTGGTTTTGTAATTACTTACACAAATAAAGCACCCTGAAGCAGAAGTTAAGTGAGCAGGTAAGAAACAAAGGAACAAAAAAAAGTGTGGTTTGATTGTTTGTTTTTCTATCCAGATTTCAATTATGAATTTATTAAAGTTTCTGCTTTTACCACTACAGACTTTTGTGTCATTTCAGTGCCTTTAAAGCGTGGCTCCAGGTGACTAAAGCCAGCTCCTTGAGGAGTCTGTTAGTCTCTAAAGCTTTACCAGGCACTTGCTTCTGAATGTTAAGCAAGGACCTGTTTAGTCAAACACCAGAGTTCTTTATAGACTGGTAATTCTGGTGTGTGACTTTAGGAATCAGAGGACTTATGCTGCAAATGCAAGCAGGTGAGCTCCACATCAAAATAAAGTGTAATGGGACTAAGGTAAGGGCTGAAGGGACCCTGCTCCTTTTGTCAAGACCGTTCCTAAGAAATCAAGTACAAGGAAGTTGAGGGAAGCTCTAAGAAAGCCAAGTGGCAAAGTAAAAACTCTTCCATCACACATTTTCCATTAAAAATATTCTTATGCTGTACTTTGTTAATTTTTAAAGACTATCTTTTATTTTTCTCCACTCTTGCTACCTGAGAAAATTCCTGTGTCATGCCGTGTATGAAAGTCTGATAATAGGATACCAATGCTCCAAATGAATCTGCAAATATAGTGGAAAGTGTGTGCTCAACTGACTCTGAGAGGGGAAAAAAAGAAAAACAGTCATATGCAGGGTTGTGGGTTTTTTTGTACTGCTGTAAAGAGTTTTAGAAAGTCAGACTGCAAAGATTTTAGAAATTCAGAAGACAACTGACTGAGTTTCAGAGGTTGGAATGCCACCGAGCCACAGGAGTTTCCCCTTTGTACATTTCTTGCCCTTTTTACAGCAAGGGGCCATACAATGGAAGTTATTATAGGGAACGATAAAATATTATTTTAGCCACAGACAGATGTGTACATTTTAGTGGGATAATTTCCTCGAATTAGAAAATGAAACCTTTCTCACTAAACCAAGAGAAAATATGATTGTATATATTGATCTTTATATTTTTTATTTCTTCAAAATTAAAGTGAATGAATTATGCCTAAAAGTTAGGAGGATTTTAGTTTTTTGTTAAAATCTCTGCAGCTAAGCATGCATTTCAAATCGCTGTAACACTATTACTGATCTGTGGGTTTAGTACTTATTCAATGTGTAACATGTATTTTAAGTAAAGCTAACATTTCTTAGAGCAATTTGTATATAATATAAAGAAAAATAAAAGCAGACTCTATATTGAAGAATATGGGAAACTATTCTATCATAAAATGGGATGAAGAGACTTAATACTAGAACACTAGTATAGTGGTTATGCAAGGAGTGAATTGCTCATCATAGAGATTAAATCTTCATTGTTCTGTGGCAAGTGGCAATGAACTGGCAATCCATCTGTTCTTGCTTTCTTCAAATATTAGAATTTATTACTGCAGAAAATGATAGCTGCTAATTTTCCAACCAACTACCTGCAAAGAACAAGTAGTTGCACAGATAAGCTGTGCTCCCCACCACTTCTGCATACTGCACCTTCAGCTATCTTCATTCCCTCTATTTGAATGAGAGCGTATTTCAAGTGTAGGGCAATTATATGGTTCTGTGCCTTGTACAACCTGTTAAAAACAGTAATTTTCTGGCATAAAATTAATTCTGTGCTCAATTTAGAGAAAAGGAAGAACATGTCTCACTTCAAAATCTAAAAGCACTAGGGGCTTGTTTGAATATGTTTACTATTTATATTGTGCTTTGCTTGATTATTGGTTCTAAAATAGACTTGTTGACAGTTGATATGGCAGTGCCATTATGTATTGACAGAGCAACATAATGCCATTTCTTTTCTATAGGCTTATTTGCACAAAATAGCTTCCTTTATTCTAAATGGGCAGAATTCCTTCCATCTGAATGGAGCCATGAATAGTAATTGTACTCTGTAAAACAGGAATTCAACAGTGATAATGCAGTCCTTTGCTGTTTTAAAATTTAGTTAGTAGTTATGTTTGCTCTTTCCCCAAGGTATTCTGTTGTGATGTGTAAATGCTTGGCCAACTCACTTTATTATATGAAAAGATCCAAGACCATCTTTTTCAGTAATACAGCACCCATGTATAGTAGCTTTTTCGTCTGTGTTGAAACTGTGGGCCTTGCATTTGGAAAGAACAGTGTCTTCCAAGACATGTTGTTTGAAACTGAAGGAACTTGTGATAGTTTTATTTATATATCATTAAAACTTCACATTAATATCTCCTTTTTGAAATACTTTAAACCAGAATTGAAATAATTTTTTATTTTTAGTTTTAGTCTAACCTGTAGTGCAGGGCATGTGTTTTGCTCTTCTGGTTTGACACTTAATGATACACTTGGGTTTATGGATGAATCCTTGAGAAGGCCATCAAAAGTTAACTTACTTTGGAAGACAGTGAGGGTTAATAGCAGGACAGTTATGTTATTTGATAGGAATTTCATTAGAGCTTCTTATGATGGAAAATCCTAGTATTAAAAGCAGGACATAAACGGCCACTAACAGATTTAATATATGAAAATGCTTAGGTGAGATGCCAGTATCAGAATTGGAAAACAGTGAGGAGGAGCTCTGACCTTCTGACAAAATGCTATGAAAGCTATAAAAGATTCTTGCAAGGTTTAGGAAACAGTGGGAATCATGATTACACTGTTGTTTTGTTTTGTTTTTCCTCTAGCCTCCTTATGTTTTTATACCAAGACAAAAGCTTCTTATATGTTCATTGTTAAACTCTTGCATTCTTTGCACTTATTGCGTTCTCCCTAGAGATGCTTAAGTGTTTGGCTGTTCAGAAGACTGGAGCTCTAGATCATAAGGGAGAATTCCAGTCAAGGAGAATTCTGTTCAGAAATGGTTGAAAACTGAGGCTAGAGCCTGAATATTACTCTATCCTAGAAGGTTTTGAAGCATGCAGTATCCCAGTTGGTTTCACACAGCAAACTAGAGACCTTTTGTATGAAATTAAGCAATATTTTCTATGCTTTTAGTCTAGCCAACTATTCTTTCTAATTCTATATTAGAAAAATAGGGCTGTGAATAATTATCTGGGGAAGCATGAGAGCTGTTTACCCAAGAATATTTATGAAGTTCAGACACTCTATCAGAAGTACTTTGGGATGAGCACAGATGGTAAATGTATTACTCAAGAGTGATGAATCCCCAGGTAATATATGAAGACTATTTTTATATTCAGGGATGTCAATAAGGAGCCACCAGTTTCTTGAGGTGATCTTCTTAATTTTGTATGCAGGTTTTACGATTTATCTTCCAGGCTCTGAAGAGCAATTAAACTCACCTATGCTCATCAAAAGACTTAATGAGTATCATAAGTTTTGATGATAATGCTGTTCTTTTCTTCTTTAGGTAGCTTCATTGACTGACAGTGTTATAGACTTTTAAGTACATAAATATCACAACTTCAGAATGGGATGGCTTTCTTGAAAGAGGCCTTTTAATTTAAGTTCTGACTTAATTTTACATCCTACATGAGATGTCTCTTTTGCAAGCAGAATATCAGGTAGGTATCCCAGGAAAAATCAGTTCTGATTCCTGCAAGTAAATAGTCTCATGTACTATGATAATTACTTGAAAAGGAACGGCTTTTGTCTGATATTTTCTTTCTCCCTAATATATCAATAACATTGGTAAAGCCTTCATAAACATACTAAAATTCACTATAAATACTATTTTCTAGGACACAACTCCCTGGAAGTCTTATGGTAGGATATAATTTATACGTATTTTCACAATAGTTGACTAAAACTCATCTGTTGGCTTTTATTTGGGGGCTTTAATATAAAAACAATGAGAATTATATTCATATTGTTTGTAATATCAATACGTTAGGTGAAAAACTATTTAATTTCTCAGTGTTTACTGTATATGTATAATGAACACAGTCTGGTCTCTCAGTGACTCCACATATTCCTAGCTTTTTTAATAGCTTTTTTCTCCTATGATTTTAGCATTAATTTCTATTATATCAATATAATTTCCATGTCAATCAATAAGTACATAACCATGAACTTAAATAATTCACATACTGTTTTAAAATGTAGTAATTATGTTACTAAACTGCCCAAATTATCTCAAATGTTATAAAAATCCAACCTTGTTGGCAATGATGGTCACTAGATCACAAAAAACACCAAGCAGCACACAAACAATCCTGCAAGATTTGCTCAATGGAAAAAGTTTTATGCTTGGGGGTAAAATGGGTTATTGTTGCTTTTTGTATCACTATTGTAGTGCTCCTTTGGTATAGGTGAAGGAATACTTCAATTTAGCAGAAAAGAACAGGTTGTGTATAGAACTTTTATTTATTTGAAGTAGTTTCTCATACCCATGCTTACTCTTCTTTTTCCTTGAGGTAATGTGTTGGTGTTGCAAAGCAAGAGTACATCAGTTCTGAAAATCTGCAGTAACAGCAAATAAACATATTTCAGTAAGCAGAAACCCTCAAGTTCATTGTTCATATGGCATTGGTTTAACACAAACCATCATCATCTGTAAGACACAATATATTTGGAAAGATTAATGTCTTGTCCACAAATATCTGCTTCTTTGGTTCTTCCAATTAGCTGTGTCTCTCATACTTTTTCCAATGATGGGACAATTTCATGATTTCTGCTACAATAAATCTCATCCTGTATCTAATCTCTCTCATACAGTTATAGGAGTATCAGTATCTGTTATCAAATACTATAGATTAGGATATTTTGGGGGACATATTTATTAAATTTAGAGATGTGTGGTCTATTTAGGTTCACTTTATGTTCTTACTGATTGACCTTGAAATGTCATACTGAACAGTCCTGTTTAAGAGGTGTGTAGTATGAGCAGATAAATTCCTGAAAGTTTTTTTTTCTCCGTGTCCATTTGAATGGCCTGTAATAAATTAGCAGTGGTGTCTATGCCTTTCTATCTCCTGTGACCTTGATGGTGGTTAAGATAGACATGACCACTCATGTAATAATGGCTTCTTTTCTCCCATCTACTGTCCCAGATGTAGTGAAATCCTTCCAGCACAGATGAATAAGAACTTAGTAAGAGCAAAGCGGAATTTTCTCCACTTTTTAACTATGTTTTTCCTTCTGCATGACAGGAATGTCTATGAATTCATATATATATATAAACATAACTACTTTTGAATGACTGCAGATGATATTTGTTTATACTTCTCATATCTGAAAAGAAAAAGAAGTTTCACATTTCCAGGAGGAGTGCTGACATCAGTACTTGTCAGAGTGCAAATTTCTGCCAAAATCTCTTCAGGGAATGATAAACCAGGGAAAATGGGAAAATGTTATTTTATGGAATTTCTAGAAATGCAGAGGGCAAAATCTGAATGTTACTGACCTTTTTAGAAGAAATATTCCCATCTTAGCTACCAGAGCAACTTTCTTTTTGATTATGTTCAATATTTTTAGGTGATCGACTTGAAAATAGCTATCAAGTACCATATGATACTGGATGTGTATGATTATCCCCAAAACACTGTTATTTTAAAGTGATTAATATTTCATCTCAGGAACATGAAATAGATACCTTTTACCCTCTGAGAAGTTTTAGGAAGTGTGTTTGTTAATATGTTTCACTTAATGTGAAACACAAAGCCCAGTGGAGATTTGCTTCATACTGTATATAGTGAATGTCGAAACTCGTGACCCTATTGTTGCAGTCAGCTGTTGATTGAGTACAGTTGGGTGCAGGAGTTGACACCTGATCTGATACACATTTGCATCACCAAGGAATTTGTTTTGTGTGTATGTCAGAGAAAGATGAAACTGTGTCCTCAATGAGTTTGGGGTTTTTTGATTTTTTTAATTTTATTTTATTCTGAGTAAAGGAAAGATTAAATCACTCCAAACCCCACACAGAATACTAAAGAAAGTTAACAGTAAAAGGTGATGTATCCACAAAGTAAGTACTGTTGATGATGAATGAGACTTGAGATACAGGGTATTCTGGTAGAACACTTAATGACAAACAGGGTGTCAGGAAAGCCTTCTACAGCAAGACAAGTAAATGTAGGCTTAGAGACTTAATGTTGAATGTAGAATAAATCTATTATGCATACCCTATTGGTTTGGTTTTTTCCTTTTCATCTGTGGTTTAGATAAACATGTGCCAGTTTTCTCTTTTGGATACCATAACCAAAATCTTGAGCTTTAGTATAGTTTGAGTGATTTCATTATAACAGAAAACACTGAACAGTGTCTGGTTCTCTATAAACCAGTTCTCAGGGCAATTGTTTCATTGTAATGACTGCCTTACTCTTCAGCACCTTGTCAGGACTATCCTAAGAGTGTCCCCAGGGGATGATTTATGAGCCAATTTGGAAGTTGGTACTCCAGAAGCTAGGCATAGTGAAAATGCCTCTCACTAACCAGAGCTGATCATGGAGTACCTTGTAGAAAGGTAATGGAGTACTTTGTTCTGCACTGCTACAGAAAGTTCATGACACTTTTCCCTCCCTGCAAGAACAGCAACTTTTCTGTAACAATACATTGTCATTAGGCTTGGAGTCTTTGCCAAAATAAGATAAACTGGTTTTAAACTGTTTTTATATAAACTGTATATACAAGTGAACATGTAAAACTAATGCAGTATTTTAAGGTGATAAAATCTGGCAAATACATACATGTCCTCCTCCCTACAGAATCACATTCCTGTTGTACCATGCTGACTTTGAAGTTATGGTATAAATATAATTTTATTTTTTTGTCCATGAGCTTAATTACACCTGACTCATACTATATTGTGGCTTATTCCAAGTGCAAATCTGAAGTGAATACTGAGTAAAACATCAGTTTCTACTTCATGTACATGTTCTGTTTGTTTTAAAGTATATGCTCGAGTGCTTTATCTACTTTAGTTGCAAGCTTAACATTTTAAAAACCTTTCATTCTAATTTGTTGCAAACATCTTGTATACAAACGGAGAGAAACAGATCTAGAATGGTAAAGTTATAAAAATTTATACTATTTTAACATTGTTTATATCTATTGAAATATTGGTTTTAAATTTCAAACTTAGTTCAGTATGTTTGTAATCACACCAAACTGAAACCCCACTATTATATCATGATGCTGGTAAAAATTTCATAGAATAAGTGGGTTATGAAGTAGAGTTGAAATGGGTGTTTCTTCAATGCGGCATGGTGACCTACTTCTATTTTTAAAATACTTAATTATTTTTGTGTGTATTATTATAGTAAACATACATAAATCCACTGTAATGTATCCTGTCACAGCTGTGTTTGGTAAGCAAAGGCTTACCTGCTCCATAATAAGGTTAATAGGTTTAACTAACTTTTTGTGGTTTATTTCATGAATTACAGAATTCTTAAAGCAGATATCACAAAGATTTACCATATCTACATTAAAGATCAGTCATGAGACCTGAATCTGTTCAGTTTAGTGATAAATAGTTCAAGAATGACTATCAACATTTATTACTAAACGTAAGCCAATTCAAATCACATGAGGATTCAGCCTTAATCACTCTGGTGTTCATATTCTTTTTATTATTGGTAGTTTTGCAGTGCTGACTAATTTATTCCAGCTAATTTATACTGCTGTTTTAACCTATTCAGTTGTGGCTCAACTACTTTTGATAACCAACTCTATCTGAACTATCTTACTTGAAAACCTGTTTGGGTAGCTGAGTTCAGCTTTGTTTCATACTGGTAACAAATCATATTGGGAAAATAGACTATTATATGTTATGCTGTGATTGCTATGAAAAAAAAGAAATTGCTAGACAGTTCTTTTTTTAATGATGTGCTGAAGATATTTTAAACTGAATCTCAATAATACATTTTGCTTTGAAGAAGATCGTAAGCAGAAAGGTGATTTCTGCCTAATACTTAATACATGATTCCTGTTACATGACATTAAAGATACTCTGTAGGCCTGTCTTTCTTGAGTGGCACTCATACTGGAGCTTGGTCAGAATTTGAGTAGATTTTGTAGCAAAGTGGAGTTCACCCCCTTTTATATGTTCTTCCTCTAAGAATCTACAAGCTGCCATTGCTCAGATGCTTTGGGAAACGTACCTCACAGTCACAAAGAGGATGAGATCTTTGCCAAATTAATAAGTTCATTTCTCCTAATCAAGCTATAGTGAGGTCTGTTGAGAGTACAGCCATGGGATGATAGCAAAAACCTTGAGAGCACAAATGCAAGATAGTAGAGGCAACAACAACGGTACAAACATGAGCTACAAATGATACATTATTGGTCATTTATAGAGTGCAAACTCAAGATGTACAGAAATGTTTCTAGAGAACAACAACAAAAAATATGTAAAATACTGCATTTTTTGGTGGAAGCACAGGGAAAGTATAAGATATAAAAAGCAGTTAACATCCTTTTCAAGCATGCGAAAAAAAGAAGAAGGGAGAATCATTTCTGCATTGCCACTCAATTAATGGTAATGCATGTTATCAGGGTTTCTGCTTGTAGATCAGGTCCTTCCTCCCCTTTGCTGGAAAAAGAGCACTGCATTTGCTCTTCACCCTGTGTCCCTGGTGCAGCTCAGTAATCAGATGTAAAGATTTATCTTTAAAATCTGTTTAAGTAAATCAGAAATACAAAGAATACTACATGTCTGTCTGTGCTGTGGCCTTCACACACAAGGTGAATCATGCCACATCACTGGGAAGCAAACTTGGATGCAATGCTGCCCAATAGACAGGTTTGGAGTCAGTGAAGTAAGACAATGGTCATTGGTTCAGCTCATCTTGGAGTTTGAGTTGCAAGCCAAGAGGGCAGGGCTGGGTAATTGCACACTGGTTTTATTGCGGTTACCGAAAGTTTTTGCTTGCTGTGGGTAAGAATGGGGTAAGTAAATTCAGAGAGTGGTTGATGTTGAAAAGGATACCTGGAGATTGTCTAACCTAACGCTCTTCTTTCAAGCAGGGTCAGCTATGACAGGTTGATGAGGACTTAGTTCAGCTGGGTTTTGAGTATCTGCAGGGATAACTCATTGTGTTAAAGCTTAGGACTTATGCTGAAGCCCTAAAAAAAAAAAACCCTAAATCTAAGCCCTAAATTACAATCTTGATTGAAATTGAGAAATGATAATTTAGCTTCTCCTACTGAAGCTGAGGTCCTGTAGTGAGAAAGTAAGTGGTTCACAAAAATCAAGAAAGAAATCCCATGATGAGAAGGCCTCTGGTTCCTGCCTCTGTAATTCCACCTGCCTCAGCAGCTTTTGGCCAAAGATAGAACATAGTCCTAAACACCAGGAAACAAAATTCATTACTGTTCTGTGATACTATGGTCTCCTTTATTGTGTTTGCTGTCTAGTTTTGTTAATAGTTTGTTCTTTCTGCACACTGAAAGAAATGGTATGGATTATGTCTTTACTTTAGCCTTCCTTGTATCTTACTACTGTGACAGATCTGCTGAAACATCTAAATGAGAGATAACTATGAAAGGAAAGCATATGAAGTAGGTTTTCCTTTCTTCAGACTACTTCATAGAAAGGTGGGAGGTGACAATACTTTGTTCTTTGACTGCCTTTTAAAATAAACTAGCCCAGTTCTTCATTCCCCAAAGGTCTATTTTCACATCTGAATCTTGGACATATATAGACTAGTGTTTCCAGTTTCACATATGCAGGAGTGCTGGCAAATTACATCATCAGGATGGGGGCTGTGTTACCCAAGGAAGCAAAAGGAAACACAGAATGTAAGAAATATCTGTTCTCAATAATTGGCAAATAAGAATAATGTTTTAGGTACCTGAATTCCCTAAGCATTGTGTATGTCATTTAAATTCTGTAACATGATTTACCATTAAAGATAGCATACCTGTTTGTTTATGGACTCGAGAGCTCCTTCTTGAAGGTACTGTCTTTGTCATATATGCATGTGCATTTTTTTCATTAAATTATTTATACATGCTAATAATTGCAGAAATAGGCTGAATGTGTTATTGCTTCCCATCCTTGTCGGTTTTGAATTTAGCTAGTTTAGAATTTAGCTTTATTAGGTCTAGTTAAACTGATGTACGTGGCTGGTAGTGACTATTAAATGCTTAATTTGGAGATGCTGATATTTGAGAGTTATGAGTAACTAGATATAAAAGCTAGCAAAAATTATATACTTGTGACTTAATTGTTGTAACACACTTTTAATTTCTTAATCATGAAAATGCTCAGCATGTAATTCATGTTCCTTATATTAACATGAATGACAGTCTGTGAATGACAGTCTGTAAATGACACAGAGACTGTGTGGTTAAAGAACATAGGCATTGTATATGAAGGAAACCAGTCCTTAGGATTGCAGCTGCTGGATGGCTTTTGCCCTAGGGTTTTGTTGCTTGTTAGATGGCATGAAAGAGAAAGAAAATCAGGTAAAGATTCTGATAAGAAATCAACTTTACAACTGGAGAGGCAAGGCACCACTAGTGAATGGGGAAGACAAGCTACAGGACAAGAGGTCCAAGAAGGTTAAGAGTATGAAGAGAGATGATGACAGATTATTATGTCAGAATCTTGATTTTTTTTTTTTTAACTTAATAATGTGGTAAAATCAATACAATGTGCTTGCCTAATTTTAAATTCAGCAAATTTAATACAGATGTTCTGTTTTCAGTATGGGAAATTCCGTATGATACAGTAAAATAATATAATGATAACATGATGAAATCTTAACTTTGTTCTTGTGTATATCATTGACAAATGTCTCACGTTCAAATTTGGCTAAGCTCCTTAAGGTTAAGTAATTGAATCAATTAAAAGCTCTAGAAATGTGTCTGCACTTATCATTACATGCAGGAATAAAATGAAATCTATAGCTGCTTATTTAAGCAATTACATGTCTTCACAAAATCAGGATTGAACTTTCAAGTTTAAGTCTCAGTAGATTTCCAGAAGTGTCTAAAACTAATTCCTAATGGAAAAAGTGCTTTAGCTTTCCTTGAAACCAGTGCTTTAGGCATATGCGGGTCAGGCTTTGGACAAATACTTCTGATTTGTAAAGTGTGAACAATTCCTAAAGCTTGTCTCAGATTTCCTCTTCTCAAATTTAAGTAGAAATATCCTTAATGTATTTCTGTCACAGTTATGGCAGCCATTAATACATCACCTAGCAATGGAGTTATAATGATGCATTGCTTATTCTATATACCCTGACGAGATAAGAGTGATAGTAACATGGGTGGAATATTAAACCACTGAAATCTTTAATACTTGAAACTACCTATCCTCATATTCATTAAAAAAAAAGAAGAAAAAACCCACAAAACACCTGCCCACCATATCTAGTAAAAAGATGAGTTTAGATAAAAAATAATTTTATATTTGTATCAATTTACTAGAGTAGAGCATGCATTTTTAATTTATTTGTTTGAATGAACAGATATAGAACTTCCACCTTGATCCAAGTGTTGGGTTTTGTTTTCCCATCTTGGAACAATTTTTACTGTTATTTTCTTCTAACTTCCTTTGAACAATATAATGCGCATTAAAAAGGATTTTTCTACTTTTTGAATACTTCCTGGTTTTTATATCCTGAACCTGTTAGCTACAGAAGACTCTATTTGTTTGGTTTCCTACCTGAAACACTTAGAAATTCATATCACAGCTCTTTCTAATCTCTGAGAAAACACAACAGACTTCAAAATTGAAAGGGAGAAAAGATAGCTTTTCCCTGTAGAGTTACAGCACAAGATAGCAGCTGAAAATTGCCTCTTAAGTACTGGGCAAACAAGTACTTAAAAATGCCACATTATACCTGATAAAGAAATATAATTTTTTTATGTGAATATGTTTACATCTTAAGATTCTGTTAACCTGTTCAGCAAATTCCAAGATCTTTATCCTTTGAAGGACTATATTGAAGATATACTGTAAGTTCAGAGTCCCTTTAAATATGAATGGAGTTTTGGTGACTTAATGCAATCATGCAGTTACTGTAAGAGGGGATAAGGTCCTTTCATCTTCTCTGAAACTATCCATATGTTAAGCTTTATTCATAAACTTAAATGAATTTTCAGCATTTTTTTTTACAGTTCTGATTGTTCAAACTGCTGTTACTTTCAAGTCTTCTGTATGTGGTTTTTACTGGAGATCTAGATGGATCTCTTGAAGCCTATTTCAGAAGTGCAAGCAAAAATTCTCAGAAAAAAAACCAAGCAAACAAAAGCAAAACCCACCAAACAAAACAACAACAACAAACACAAAAAACAACCCCCCCCCAAAAAAACAACTAAACAAACAAACACCAAATCAACTGCTGGCTTGAAGAAGCACAGTAAAGTAGATGTATCTGAAACCTGAGAAAAGACTAAGTGGCAATCTCTAGGTTTCCATGCTTAAGAAATTTTGGAAGGTTTGATGTTGGTGGATGTTCTCAATGCTGGTGCTTACACCACAATTTCATTTCCACTACTGTTACTTGAGCAGAATTGTTGTGATGGTCTGACTAGCTTAGGTAAAAATTACTTCACAGAACTTTATAAGTAAAAACAGTATCTCTTTACCCACTTCACAAACGGTGACAGGAATTCTAAAACAACAATTTATTTCAACTGTTTTTGTTAACTGTTTTCCCTCTTATTTATTAACTGAAATGTTTATACTTCAGATGCTAGTAATGCTTTATCTGACACAAGAAATATCCTAGAAGACAACCAGTAATAGATAAAAGAAATCTATATGTTTAATATAACATATCCTAATTTTCCTTCAGAATAAAAATACAGTAATTCGAAATGAGAGGTAATGCTAGTTGTCTCTTAAATGTTCCTACTCCTACCACCACCTAATTAATATTATAATATTATGAGTATTATTATATTCTTCAAGAAGGACTCTTAAAGGTTCAGGAACAGGGCATACTCATGTGCCAAAATAGGAGCCAGTGAGGAAGTCCAGCATGGCTGAGCAGAGAGCTTTGCTGGAACTCAGGTTAAAAAAGAAGAGAGTTTCTGACTTTTGAAAAAAGAGACAGGCAACTCAGAAGGACAACAAGTATGTCATGAGGTTATGCAGGGACAAAATTAGAAAGGCCAAAGTCCAACCAGAACATAATCTGGCTACTGCCATAAAAAACAATAAAAATTGTTTCTATTACTACATTAGCAACAAAGGAAGGACTAAGGAGAATCTCCATCTTTTATTCGATGTAGACGGGAGCATAGTGACCAAGCATGAGGAAAAGGCTGAGGTACACAATACCTTCTTTGCATCAGTCTTTAATAGTCAGGCCAGTTGTTCTTGGGGTACCTGGCCCCCTGAGCTGGAGGACAGGGACAGGGAACAGAATGAAATACCCATAATCCAAGAGGAAATAGTTAGCAACCTGCTACACCACTTACTCAAGTCTATGGAGTCAAATGGGATCCACACAGTAGTTCTGAGGGAGCTAATGGAAGTGCTCACCAAGACACTTTCCATCATTTACCAGCAGTTCTGGCTAACAGGGGAGGTCCCAATGGACTGGTAGTTAACAGATAAGATGCCCATCTACAAGAAGGATCAGGGGAACTACAGTCTTTTCAGTCTGATCTCAGTGCCAAAGAAGGTTATGGAGCAAATCACCTTGAGTGCCATCATGTGGCATATACAGGACAACCAGATGACCAGATGCAGTCTGCATGGGTTTATGAAAGGCAGGTCTTGCTTGACTAATCTCATCTCCTTCTGTGACCTGCTTAGGGGATGAGGGAAAGGCTGTGGATGTTGTCTACCTATCAAAAGCCTCTGATACTGTCTTCCACAGCATTCTCCAGTAGAAACTGGCTTCTTATAGCTTGGATGGACATACGCTTCACTGGGTAAAAAACTGTCTGCATGGTCAGGCCCAAAGAGTGGTGGTGAATGGAGTTATAGCCAGCTGGCACCTGGTCGTAAGTGGTGTTTCCCAGTGCCCAATATTTGGGCCTTTTCTGTTTAGTAACATTTTATCAATGATCTGAATGAGAGGATTAAGTGCACCCTCAGTAAGTCTTCAGATGACACCAAGTTGGGTGGGAGTGTTGATATATGTAAGGGTAGGGTGGCTCTGCAGAGGGATCTAGACAGGCAGGATTGATGTGCTAAGTTCAACAAGGGCAAGTGCTGAGTCCTGCATTTGGGTCACAACAACCCCACGCAATGCAACAGGCTTGGGGAGGAGTGGCTGGAAAGTTCCTTGGCGGAAAAAGACCTGAGGGAGTGCTGATTGACAGCTGGCTGAACATAACCCAACAGTGTGCCCAGACAGCCAAGAAAGCCAACAATATCCTGTCTTGTATCAGAAATACTGTGGCCAGCAGGACTAGGGAAGTGATTGTATCTGTACTCAGCACTCGTGAGGCTACACCTTAAATACTGTGTTCACTTTTGGGCCCTGCACTACAGGAAAGACATTTTGGTTCTGGAGCACGTCCAAAGAAGGGCAATGAAGCTGGTGAGAGCACAAGTCTTATGAAGATCAGCTGAGGGAACTGGGGTTGTATAGCCTGGATAAAAAGAGGCTCTGTAGAAGCCTTATGACTCTCTACAACTACTTGAAAGGAGGTTGTAGTGAGGTGGGTGTCAGTCTATTCTCCAAAGTAACAAGCGATAGGATAGGAGAAAATGGCCTTAGATTGCAACAGGGAAAATTTAAATTGGATATTAAGAAAAATTTCTTCACTGAAAGGGTTGTTAAGCATTGGCCCAGGCTGCCCAGGGAAGTGGCTGAGTCATTAGCTCTGGAGGTATTTCAAGTGTAGATGTGGTGCTTAGGGACATGGTTTAGTAGTGGCCTTGGCAGTGTTAGGTTTGCAGTTGGACTCAACTTCAAGGTCTTTTCCAGCCTAAATGATTCTATAAATCTATGATATAAAATTGAGCACAAAGGAACTAATAAGAAAACTTATGCTAGCATTATTCTTTGCTATAAAGTTGCATGTATTAATTCACAATAGAGAGAAAGAGTTGATACTCCATTAATAACAGTTTTTGAAAGCAAATTGATACAATGCTTCTATAGAAACTTCCTAAACAAAAATCACAGGAAAGAAGTTTTATCTAAAAATGTGTTGAGTTATGGGGGATGTTCCTTTGATAGGCTTAAAAAAGATTTTTGTGCAGTTTGAAGATTTTCTAGTGCCAGCGTTGATAAGCTATAATGACTGTGTCTTGGGAAGAGACGAATGCGTTCACATTCAGATTCACTAGACATATAAATAATGTGTTTGGTATTGTCAAAGTAGTTATTACCATAAAAATGGATATAAGAAATCAGGTCAGTTTAAATTCTGTTTAAACTAGTAATTAATTATACTAAAAAGAAATAATACATATGTAGTTATATTTTATGTAAATATGGGTGAATATATTTATTTATACTTAGGTTAATAACTCAAGGTAAGTGAACTTCAAACTTCCTTAACATTTTAAATAACCAAAGTCTGTATGTTTTGGTCAGTATAACTAAGAAATCACAAAAGTGATTAAAATTATTTGAAGCATGGTGACAACAAAAGAGGTTTTTACCTCTTCAGTTTGAAAACAATTCCAGTTTCTCCACTTGGAGGTAAAAGAATAGGAATGTTCATTGAATAACCCATCTGCAAAATAGATTTAACATGAGAGAAACAAAAGGAGAGGAATTACATCTTCAGAGATCAATTTTTATTTGTCTTGTGAATACTGAAAGGAAAGTTTAAGCATTTGGGTCAAATGCTTTGTTTATAAAATTCATCTTGTCCCCAAATAGCACAAATTAATCTGTTTGAAATAAAGAATTGAAAACTTTGATTCTTTTCCCAGTTGCCACTTAGGAAACCTCATTTTATAAGAAAACATGTGAAAGACAGTAACTGCATACTATGGTTACATAGTACTATCTGCATTTATTTCCCTTATCAATTATTCCCTCAAAGACATAAATTAATTATTACTTTCAAATTGTACTGTATTCTTGCCTTGTTATCTTCATTACCATCTTAAAAAGATGAAGTCCCTTGCTCTAGTCTCATTTCAGGATCAAAAAGTAAGTAGGACTTCTGGCTCTATGTTGATATTTGGAACATATAAAAACTACTTCCTCTGCTTTTGGTGATACTGCAGAAAATGGTCTTCAAAATACTGAGGTAATCTAACTCATAATGTTAAATTAATCCTATTAAATGAGACTAATTATTTCTTGTCTTAGATAAAACCAGACCAATAAAATGGGATGCCACTTCTGTGAGTTTGCTTACTCCCAAAAGTTGTGTATTTTCCTTTTGTGAATAGGCAGAGTATATTTTAGTCAATGACCTGTTTATTCTTTTACTTGCTGAGATATGATGGCAGGCAGAATGTAAATAGCTCAAGAACTGCCTGACATCTTCACAGTACAGGGACAAAACATAATTTTTTATCTCAGTGATACAGAGATCAAACCAGAGTACCTCTTCCTCCTAAACATGGAGAGACCCAGGCAGGCCAGGATCTTTAACTTATGTGTTGGAGATAGGGTGAATGCAGCAGCAGAGATCAGCAGCCACTCCACTGCTGTGGAGCACAGCACTTCATACATGTTATTTGCAGACAAATGGGAGGGTTTTTTTTCCTGAAGTGAACCAAGAATTGATTTTGTCTGGAAAAAGAATGAAGACTAAGCTTAGTTGGTGAGAGACAAAGGAAGTTCTTGGAACAGCTATTTCTGTAGAGGGTTATGGTTTTCTGAACTAAATTTCCATCTATCTTTGTCCAGTGCCATCCTGGTTTGAGTTAGAACAGAACTAACTCTGTTCAGTGATTTTGCTTCTCAGCTAAGTCTCTTCTAACTAACTGGATAGGTGACACTGAACTGACCAACAAGGTATTCCATCCCGTGTACATTATATTCAGTATAAAGGTGAGGGATTACAAGGGTCAAGCTGTCTTCAATGTCTGCCCTCTGAGAAGGACTCTGTCTGTTCTACCTATGATCCAAATCCGTGTGTTCCTGAATCCGGTTCCAGAATCCAACTCCTGAATCCAGTTCACATCTGCTGCTGAGTCCAGGCTGGGATTTGCCCAGTGCCTGCTCCACAGCATCAGTGGTGATGGG
>JAAGNO010021648.1:0-15772 GCA_033439905.1 Ceryle rudis
GGAGCCTGTGCCAGGCTGCCCAGAGAGGCTGTGGAGTCTCCTTCTCTGGAGAGATTCCCAGCCCGCCTGGACCCTGCGCTGCTGGGTCCCCTGCTCTGGGTGACCCTGTTGGCTGGAGCAGGGGGGTGGCACCAGAGCATCTCCAGAGGGCCCTTCCAGCCCCACCACGCTGGGATGCTGTGAGAGCAGGTGCCGTGGGGCTTCCTTGGCAGGTCTGAGAGTGTTCCCTGATTCCATGGGGAGCCAGGCCCGGTGTGCTGGCCCAGGAAGCCACATCCCCGCGAGAGCCAGACCTGCTGCAGGGGCAGCCACCGCTCCAGGCAGGATGGGGGGAGGGCTGGAGTATAAGCAATCACATCCCCTCCCCGCTAATAGATGGGGCTCCGGAAAGCACGGCGCCTGCACCTGCTGTTTCACTGCGCTTTGTTAAGCACCCTGTAACTATGACCGATGGCGCTTCCCCGGGCGGCTGCTGCTCAGTGTGTTTCAGTCGTATTTCTGCTGTGCTGGCAGCACCGAGCCGAGCAAAGGACAAATGTAGCTGTGTAGAGACAGTCACTTGGGCTCCTGAAGTGCTGCTGAGGGAACTGCAGCAAGAAAGCAACAGCTTTGTAGGGAAATCCGGAGGCGGGGAAAAAGGCTGCTGACAAAGCCGGCATGGCACGGCTTGCTGAGCACCTAATGAAGGCTGACACCCTGCTTGGGCACCTTGCCCTGCTGATGTGCTCCTGCTCACTCCATGCCCTACCTCCTGGCCTGTCCCCTTCTGTACGCCAGTCGCCAGGTGCAGAATCACGAGGTGACCTGGTCCCTCATGTGCACACCACAGCCAGGACCATGCCTTGCTCCAGGGCATGCTGTGAACCCGGCTCCATGGTACATCCATGCTGTCCCCTGCCTGGGGGACCAGGACCTTGGAAATGTTCCCAGACATCGCCAAAGAGCCAGAGCAAGTCCCAGTGCCACCAGCTTGGCACAGAGGGAAGCTGCTGAAATGGCACTGGATCCCATGGGCAACGGGCTGCGCTGGTGTGTTTAAACATGCTCAATGTGGGTAGGCACTACCAGTGACACTTGATTAAATGGGGGATGGATGTCTGGTGTCCCGTGCTGTCACTGTCCCGTGACAGTATGTCACTTAATGGACACACTGTAAAGGATGTGCTGCCCTGATTAAGTGTCTCGGGGACTTTTCTGTCTCAGAGTGAAGACAGACAACGGAGCACCTGGTAACTCTTTGCATGCCAAGACTTGCAGTACAAGAGGAAACAGATGGTGCTTTGCATTCACACAAGATGAGAGCAGAGAATCTCTTCTGGCACTTAAAGTGTGAGCTAGGCGAGGAGCAGAATTTTGTGCCTTCAGATAAATCTTCCCCCAAATATGCTCATGTTCTGGCAATAAATTTTAAAAAATCAAATCTTGGCTGTTCTTATTGATGCATCAGCCTTTGCCCTCATGGAACTGAGCTGCAGCCGGCAGGAAAGAGCAGTCAGTGTTGTGGGGTAGTTAAACATTTTGCAGCCCCCTCTGAGCACCCCCGTGGTCTTCCCAAGGGCATCACAACCCCACACATCTCTCCACCCAGCAGCAGGGTCACTAACAATGTGCGCGTACACACACAAGACCCGCTTTACCCCTGGGTGTGGGCAGGTGCTGTGTGAAGATCCCCAGAGTCCAGCTGTCCAGCAGCCCTGGGCATGGAGACCGGTGGCTGGTGCCCATGCAGCTCGGGCTGCGCAGCCGGCCCGGTGCCAGCGGGTGCCGGGGTAGAGATGCCTCCCTGGCCACACAGGGCTCTGTGGCTTCTGCAATGTCAAAGGAAACTTGGGAGCATGTTGCTGTTTCACTGCTCAGCAGCAACCTGCAGCCCTACAGACGAGATCATGAACCTGTGAGAATTGTCAAGTCCTCTCTTTGCAATAAATCAGCATCTCATTGCATTTGTAACTTATCAGCTTTATACAATCCTTATCCAAAACGCACTAATCCGATTCCTCTGGAGAGATGCATTTGATTAGATTAATTAATCTGTTTGCACTGGAGATTTTCCTAATGCTCAAACTTCTTTGAGGCAAACTCCTCTCTTGAACCCTGAGCTGTTCTGTCTGAACTGGGGAGGAGAGAGGAGAAGTGTGAAGGCATCGCCAAGGTGGAGAAAAGGCCCCGGAGCTGCAGCTGCTCCAGTCAACCCAGGAGGGGAACACGTGGCAGAAGGGATTTTGGGAAGCGGGGTGCTGCCCAGGGGTGCTGTGAGCCCTGCTGCAGAGCCCTGCTGCTGGCCATTGGGCACAGCCACCCTGTTGGGCACAGCCACCCCATGCTCAGAGAGCCACAGCTGGGAGCCAGCCCCGTGTCCTGCATGGCCAGACCCCGCACTGTGAACACACAACATTGGACACCAGCAGCGCCCACCTCCCTCTGGTGTGGCACATCTGACTGGGGAGCTCTGCAGGGATCTGCTTTCTGTTTTTTTTCCAAGTTGTCCCACTTTCTATATGTATTTTGATGAGTAAATTTGCCACTTCAAGCTAATCTAACTCCTAGCAGAGCCCTCTATGCACTAAAACGTGACGGAATCTAAATGATGATGTTTTAATTGCCAGTCGGTATGGACACATCTATTTTTAGCCATTATCTTCTTAGCTGTTGAGATGAAAGCTTTGGAAAATTGTTAGGTTTCGCTCAGATATTTGCTTAATTACACCAAGACGATTGTGTTTGTCAATGGTGTGTAGGTGAGGAGCTGACTGGAGGGGTGGAAAGAGCAGCAGGGGGTCCCCTCCTGTGGTAGGGCTCCAGAGCCTGCAGTGATGTCTGCAGCTTGGGCTGGTCCCAGCTCCACTTGGGTCTCCTCTGATCTCCTCTGGTCTCCTCTGGCCTCTGTTCTCTGTGGGTTGGTGGAGATGGCACCTTCCACAACACACCAGGAGTCCAGGCAGCTCGGAGCTGCCAAACCGCTCTCGGTGAGCCTCAGGCTCGGGGACACTGCCCTGAAGAGGTGCCCACCACCCTCCAGCCTGCCATGCTTCCATCAGAGCAGGAACCCAGACACCCTGCAGTCCAACATCATGAGGACTCTGATGTCACCCTGTCATCTGGCTTTGCAGGCACACAGGGTGTTCCCAGTTCCAGGATGTGCAGAGGGCACTGCTCCAGCACAGCAGCATTGGCAGCGGGTGGGCAGCCCCTGTGCTGCGTGGGAGCCTGTCCCCGTGAGCAACGGGCACAGTGTGAGCCCAGCTGCCTTACCTGGGCAGGGTCTGTGCGGACAGCTGTGCTCCGGGGCAGGCCCAGGACACGGGACGGCTGTTGTGGCATCGCAGAGGTGGGGACACGACGCTGAACACCGTCCCTGGGGCTGTTCCTACTCTCTGGCAAGGACTGAAAAATATCATTAACGTTTGTATTCAGATATGCTCTCCCTGCCCCTTCTCACATACTGCAAAAGAGGTGATTTAAAATTTATCAGCAAGTGTCAAGATAACCTACGCAATTCAGAATCCAAGTGCAAAGACCAGTGCGAAATGACAGCTGCAGCATCCATGGAGTCACATGTTTTATCCCAGTAAGTACATGAAAATTGCAATGTTCTTTTCTGCTATTCAGGCTGAAGGGCTCCTTTAACACAGACCATCTCCTGATCTCAAAGTGAATGATTTCTTTCATTATTCCTGGTTATGAAGCCTATTTTCATGTTATTTGTCATTTGTGAAGCAATTTGGTCTAAAGATGTCTCAAAGCTTTTGTACTGAGCAATCAGGGAGAAAGTAGGGAAGGAATAACTAAGGGGAAGATTGGAATTTTTCCTCTGCTCTTGCATAACCAGACACAGAATCTGCCCTGTGCAGGACAGGGACACACTCCCCGGCAACTGGATTTCGTGAGCCCTCTGAGGCTCAGGCAGTTTCCAGGCAGGTGGGTGAGCAGGAGAGGGGCTCAGCTCTGCACTTCCAGCTTCCCCAGAACTAACAGCACCTCTGGGGCACACAGGGAGTTTAAGTGGCTTTGGAGCCAGTGACTTCGTGCAACTCACAAATTTGGACTTAAGAGCAAATCAATTCTGGGGTTGTTTGCTCACCACCAGAAATGGAGTATGGATCTGCTGGCAGAATTTTAGAGGGACGTTTTATCCTCCTGTCTGCAGCTGGGCTGCTATTCCTCATGCTGAAAAGCCAGCCATAAGAGCATCCTGAAAACCAAAGCGCGCGCTGCCGCGGGGCTGATGCATTGCTCACCAAGGAGCAATGCTTTGGCACCAGCTAGGAGGGAAACGAGGGGCAGAATCAATTCTCCAGCAAGTGTTGTTTGATTTTGTCATAACCCCCTAATATTCTATGTTTAAAAATGTAGCTGCTCAGCCTTGGGATGAAAAGCTGTGGTATTAAAATGCCATGGAAGGCAGCAGCAGCCAGCAAGTGCCAGCTGATTCCCACCCCAGGAGAAGGGCACAGAGCCCTCCTCTGCTGCTGGGCTGCTCACACCATGACCCACACGCAGGCTGTGTGGCCACTTCCCACCTCCATTCCTGCAGGGTCCTGTCCCCCAGCACTCCCACCACTGGAGCTGTGCCTGAGCTGTCCCCACTTGACTCATCCCTGCCCACCCGTGGGGGCTTTAGGGACCCTTACCTCTCGCCCAGTTAGGCTGAAGGTAACCGGGCATCCTCCCTGCCCCACGGTGCTGAGGGGATGTCCCCCTGGGGCAGCGCACCCAGCCAGGGCTGGGGGGACCGTGGCCAGAAACGCTGAGGGGAGCAGGACCGAGGCAGCAGAGGCTGAGCAGCTTTTGGAGGTGCCACCACGGCCATCACCAACGCCAGCGGCTTGTCCTGTGGCTGCAGAAGGTGCTGCTTACCCCTGGGAGCTGAAGGCTTTTTGCACTCAAGACAAGCAGCTTTGCTCCAAGTACAGAGGGAAGAATCCCATTGCTTCCAGGAGGATATTTTTACTGGCCGCTTGCAGAGAAGTGGCATTGCAAGTCTAAAATAGCTACTGATGTAAAAGTGAATACAGGGAATGTGCCTGAGGAGGCCCCTCCCGACGGAAACAGATTCCATCTGCTCCGCACCAAGCACATTGCCAAAGGGTTTTAGTCCAGTTTCAGGGATTTTGTTCTCTCTCTCTGTACTCTGTATTTTAAGACTTAAGTGAGATAGAGTTCTTAATTTAACTAAGATTTATGTATGTCAATGATTTAAAAGCATAAAAGTTTTTTTCCCCACTGAACACCCCCCTGCCCCTGGAATGCTGTCTCCAGCTGGAGCAGCTCCATGGTTCCCTTTGAAGTGCAGTTGGGTTCCCGAGGTGGTGCCCAAGCTGCTGATCCTCAGCACTGGCCCTGCGGGACAGGGACACAGAGGAGCTGGGGGGAGCCCAGAGCGGCTGGGGCAGGGGCTGGGGCCAGCTGCCCACCTCTCCCCCTCCCCACCTGCGCCCACGGTACAGCCAGAGGAGTCCCTTTCCTCCCTGTCCCTTGTCTCCCTGAGTTGCCATCCCATCTCCTTGTCCCTTCACATCTCTCCTGGTCCCCACATGAAACATTTGCTGAGAGCAACATAAATACAAAAGTCCCCTTAGAAATGTGCTTCGTCAAACACACCTTTCTCCCAGCAAACCTGCAATTAATTCTGCACTGATTAGATGTCTCTGCTAATGAAGGAAGCTGGTGGAGGTGGGCTGGGGCGCAGCAGGTAATAACTGTGCTGGAGCACTTGAGAATTAATTGTAAAGGCAGCAGAAAGGTAAAAGGCTGCAGTAAGTGTAACAAGTCAGCAAAGCCAAGTGCCACCTCCCCATTGCTGTCCTACAGCCTTGTTGATGCGTCCCAGCCCTTGGAACTTGTTGGGCCTCACTGGTGGGCATCGAGGACCCCGGACAAGGGGGGTGGCATTACGCCCAGCTGAAGCTCCAGCACTGACCATTGGAAGGGACAACCCCGCAGAGCGGGCAGGGGACTCTCTGCCATCCTGGCGCTGTGGTCAGGCTGGCACCAAGAGGTGGTCTGTGTGCCAGGGACCCCACAAGCCCTCTCCTGTCCGGGGACACTCAGACCTTGGAGCTTCTCCTGCAAGACACACACATGTAGTGCCTCTGTTCAAGATCACATCCTTAAAATTACAGCAGTCTGGGGACAAAAAACAAGCCACTTCTGTGGCTGAAAATTAGAGATACTGCTTCCTGATCATCATAAAATTGACTTAGAATCACAGACTTCTAAAATAAGATACTTAATTAAATGTATCCATTCTTCTGATACTACTCAAAAGAGTTAAGTCCAGAAATGATGCAGCGATACTGTGGGATAATGTATTCATGTGGATGGTTATCTTCCTCATAAAGGCATTATGAAAGTAGCAAAAGTAATTGCATTATATTTATGTCAATTCTCTTATTTAACTTGGCTGCAAATGAAGTATTCTGTATTGAACTGCAACCCATTTTAATTTACAAAACTAGCTCTGCTTTGCTCAGTAGTATTGCAACTAATGAAAAATGACTCAAAGGAACAGATCTTTTCCATATGAATGCTCATATAGACCCCGGACAGGCTCGGTAGATGGAGCAGCTGCCAGGGCTGAGGCAAGCTGTGGGCTGAGGGAAAAACAAGCTGAGTTTTAGCTTCCTCTGAAACTTGCAGGAGCAGAGGGCTCATCCTGCCAGGCCCCTCTCCTGCGGGATGCAGCCCCTCTCTGCTCCTCAGGGCACTCTCATCCCCTTGGGACCTGCTGCAAAGCTGCCTCTGACCCTGTCCCACAGGGAGCACGGCCTGGCTGTGGCCAGCTCTGCTTGGACACGGTGCTGGGATGGGGAAGTGTAGCCCCATGGACAGTGCAATGGCTCCCTGCCTGCTGCCGGCTGGCACCCAATGCTGTCGGGGACGTGGCATCCCGTGGGCACAGTCCCCATGGGCCTCCTCCTTGGGGAGGAGTGGGGCCATCGTGTGACAGTGACATCCCAGCCAGCAGAGCTGCCACGGTGCAGGACGTGCCCTTCGTCGCAGGCAGGGAGGTGGTGGCAGCAGCACCCTCCCTTCCCCATGTCAGCACTGTGCACTAATCCAGCCTGATGTTTCTGCACACAGAGGCATTCCTGAGTGTGCTCAAACATGGTAATTTATTATTATTTATTTACAAGCGACAGAATGTCTTCTGACCTTTCTGTCCCTCCAGGCTGGCTCCAGAGCCTTGGCTCTAATAGCATCTTGCACTTCCAAAGAATGCTGAAAGCGATGCTGCCCTGGGCTGAATCCCGACTCAAGAGGGGCTGTCCTGACTGTGGGAGGCTGCGTTTGCTCCAGCTGAGAGGAGCACTTAGAGCTGGCAGTACTCGGGTCAGGCAGCCCCCGCCGAGCACCAGCTCCTCTGCCATCCTCCTAAGTGCTTTATCTCAGCTCTGTATCCCTTGGGCCCAGCACAGCCGCCTCCATCAGCAGGTACCTGTGTATCCCCATCAGTCTCCCAGCCAGTCACTTGGTGTCATATCCGAAGGAGAGTGAAGCCCTACCCGCAGCATCATCTCCCCCTGCACCAGCCTCTCCATCTACAGAGAGAACTCCCTCCTGCCTGGTGAGTGCCTGAGCACTGCAGCCATTGGGCCAGCCCGCGGCTCCTCTCCAGAGGCTGGAGACTCTGGTGCACAACCCCACAAGCTCTCTGCAGACATCATGCCCTTTCCTCCTCTTGCCTGCCTCTGCCTGCTCTGCAGCTCCCCTACATCTCAGGGATGCTCTGCCCTGATCTGCCAGTTCCTGATATCTCAGGGATGCTCCATCTTGCTCTGCATTTTGGACCAGCAAAAGCCTCCTTGTGCTGTGGGCAGGGCTGGGAGCCCAGGGCAGAGCATGGGCCAGTGGATCAAAAGGCTGTCTCCTCTTTCAAATACATCAGAGAAGGTTTTGTTTCTGTAACCAGAGGGATTGCAGCTCACCCTCTGAGCCCCTGGGAGCACCGGATGAGGGTGAACTTCCTAAACCCTGTGTAGCCCCAAGGTGAGGGCTTGTCCTGCACACAGCCCTGCTGCAGCACACTGCCCGGGCTCGGCTGCTCGACCCCAGCCTGCTCCGTCTGCCTCACCCCCCCTCCAATGCGGGCACAGGAGCTTGGGTGCTTATTAAGCACATCTGAAGGCCACTACATGCGGGCAGATGTGGAGGTACGGAGATTTTCATTGTCAGTGACAATATTAATGTTGCATGATTTACAATCTCCTGCGCGCCTGCTCTTCTGGCAGCAAAGCATCTGCTTCAGGCCCATTTGGGTGGTTTAGATCTGTCCTTGAGGATGTAATAGAGTTATTGAGAGGGCACAAACATTGATTGATTCATATTGACTTGCCTGGCAGATGCCTTGCATGGTTGTATGGGAGGGAAGGTTTGGGACAGGGGACAGGGACCTGCTGGGTTCTTGCCATGCACCCCACAGCCAGCCCCGCTGTCCCTTCCTGGAAGTGCCACTGCAATGTGCTGAGCCACGACCCTGCCACCGGCATTTGGTTCCTGGCTCTGGGCAGCAGTAGAGCCCAACCTGGCACTGCCCCTGAGACACCCTGGCCCCCAATGCCGGGGGAAAGGGCTGCAGCTTGTGCTGCTGGACCCCTGCCCCAGGAACTTGGCCTCTTGCTTCTCCCCACTGGCAGCTGGTTCTACAGGCTGGTCCTATCCCAGCAGCACCAACAGCCACTTGGTGCTGCATGGGATCTGCTGGGTGCCATCAGTGCTCACGGAGCCCCAAGGCAGCTGCGTGTGCCAACTGCAGCCAACCCCTAACCATGGCTGGGCGAGTGCATAGGGGAGAGGGTGTGCTCAAGCCTCTCCTAAAGAGGTGACAAATCCTACTTGTGTTCCTGTGGAGGGGCTGCCAGGACACGGTCTCTGGGAACAGTGCACTGGGCTGTGCACACTTGACCCCAACAGAGAGGATGGGCACCTTCCTTTTTCCCTCAGGCCAGCCCCGGTTTGGTGTCCCCTGGTTTTGTGCTCCTCCAGCGCATTGTGCTCTGGAGACACTCAGGAGAATAGAGATGAGGAGGGGAAAGAGACGTCCATAAAAATTCACCCTGTTCAATAAGCTGAAGCAGAAAGGCACTAAAATCCATCATTCTGCAAAGCCACCTCTATTTTAAAGCCTGCGGTGTTCTCAAGTAGCCAAAGCCTGTGGGATTTCAGGGAAGCTGGGATGGTTCCAAGATGGAAGACTCATGCAGACCCAACGAGCCGGGATGTAGCGGGTGGCAGTGCCAGCGAAGGCCTGGCCCTGGGGTGGCTCTGCACCGCAGAGCAGGGCAGGGAAGACAGCCCAGGGATGGGCAGAGTGTGCTGCCTGCACCTGTGGGGACTTGGGCACTGCAGCCCCCGGACAGAGCCCTGAGCATGCTGGGACAGGATGACACCCCACTGCTCCCAGTATGACCAGCAAGGACCTCCGGGGCTTGCTTCAGAAATGCTCATGCAATATCAGTGCTGAAGTGCCCTTTGAACAGAGGCAGATTTTGCCTGTTCCCAAGCACGCAGACCATGCACCCCCAAGGGACCTGCATGGTTTTGGAAGGAACCCCCCCAGGCTGGCAGCAGGCATGGGTGGGGGCTGTGCAGAGGACCATTTCCAGACTTCCAAAAAGCCACAGCAGGTCTTGCCACTGCAGATGATAACAGCAGGTCTCCCTGTGACCACAGGGACAGCTGTGCAGACACAGGCAGCAGGGGCCACTGACCAATGCTGTCCCAATTGAAGAGCCCCCTTCTGCCCCCCATAGCACCCCAGGCAGTTCCCTGGGGCTGCCCCAGCTCATCCCCTGTTCTCCTGCAGTGGCTTTGTCACATAAGCTACTCCCTGGTTTAAGTGATGTTCAAGCCAATGTTACTGCCCTCACAGGGGCTGCCTCCAGCCAGGGCATCTCAGGAGGTGAATGGTAGCTCTGCCCACCCAGGGTCCCCACCTGGCTGACAGCAGATCCATCCCCATCCTGGTGGCACGGTCTCCCTCCATCCCACCAGTACTGGAGCTGCTGCTGCTTTGTGGGCTGGAAAGGGCAGCACTGGAGGAGAGGGAAAGTGGTGAACATATTTTCTGCCAGCACGACTGACTGGATGACTGATGCCTTGCCCATCCCTGGCTCCTGCTGCACGGCTAATAACCAGCCAGCTGCAACGCTGCGGCCACTGCCAGCAGTGCTGGGCAGTGTGAGGGGGGCCCAGGGGTGGGAGCTGGGGCAGCAGCTGGCCCAGCCGCAGCAGGAGCAGACAGCAAGACAAATGCCTCCATACCTGGTATGTATAGGCACAGGGTACCAGTATAGGCTGGGTCCCAGCAGAGCATCGTCAGGTTCTGTGCCCAGCAAGGACCAGTCAAGAGCCCAAAGGAGAGGATGGGGGGCAGTGTAGGCTCAGGGGATCCTGCCCACCATTTCTGGCTGCCCAGGGCTGGGGGAGCTGCAGTTCTGTGTTGTCCCAGCTGCAGCACAAGGGGAGCGGGGAGCAGTGCCAGCAGCCAAGGAACCAGCCTGCTTGGGTGGGAGACAGCCCCTGATACCAGTGGGAACCCCCCAGGCTGGTGGGCCAGCTGGCATCACACCACTGGTGCTCCCGGATTGTGCTGCAGCGGCAGCTCCCTCTGAGCAGCACCCCGAGATGTAATTGAATTCACACTCTCGGATTTAACTCATTATCCTGTCAAGAGTTTGGCATTTCAAATGATTCACAATTGCTTCACTTACAAGAATTGGGGTGTTTAGACAATTCTACCCAGCCCTGCCTTCCACCCTTCCCATGTCTGGTGCTCCTGGCTGGCAGGTGTCACCCATCGCTGCCCAGACCCTGGATGGAGGAGGGCTCAGCTCCCCCTGCTTCTCACCCTCCTAGGCACACTTAGTGTGGCCCCTCACAAGGTCCCTCACGGGTGAGGTGCAGGGTGAGTGTGCTGGGGACACAGCCCTGTGCAGTGCATCTCCCCTTCCCTCCTGAAATGGGCAACATTAAGGCAGCATCCGTCCTGGAAGTGCCCTGCAGACTCACAAGGAAATTAATAGCTCTGTTTCCTGCTTTTGTGGTGCAGAATTGTAATTCTTCACAGCACTGTAAAGGGCTGCACACAGCAGTGCAGGGAGGGACGGACAGGAACGAGCTCTGCAAAAGGACATTTAGACCTAACCTCCAGAAAACATTTGTTTACCACAGCGAGACCAGCTGGAATAAAGAGGAGATGTCTGAAGGCAAACACACAGGCAGGAGATGAAGCTGTGTGGACTGTCCTGAGTGGTGCCTGGAGGTGCTACCAGGGCCCACAGCCACCTCCTGTACCCCCCAGGGACAGGGGGCAGTGTCAGGACACCGGGAGGGAGGGTGTCACCATGCCCATCCCATAGCCCTGCAGGAGCTCTCCCCCTTCTCCTTCAGCCACCTCCCTGCAGCACCCCCAAGCCCCTCCCCACCCTGCAAGGTGAGGCTTCCTCTGCAGGTGTCCTCAGAGTAGAAGCTTCCCACTCCCACTTCGATCCATCATTACTTTATTCAGATTAGCATGTCAACACCTGATCAATTTATAAGTGCCCAGAAACAACTTTGGAGTCTTTAAATAAAGAAATAATATTAATAAAAAAGATCAAGTAAAGAAGCAGTTACAGTATTTTCTACTCCTTTGGGCCAGAGATATTTTAATGCAATCCCTTGAGAAGAGCTGAAATGTTTCACACCTGGACATCTCAACTCTGGGCCTGGGCACCTGGTGCTCCCCACCACCAGCTCCACAACGCCTCCCTTCTGCAGCAGCCAGCCTTTGGATCTGAGCAGCTCCAAACCAGGAATGTTACCCAAGTCCCCCCAGAACTGCAGCAGCGGGGTCCTGTCCCCCCACACTGCTGCCCCGGGGCAGGTGCTGCATCGAGCTGCTGGCCCAGGCCTGCAGGAACTGTGGCCCAAATGGACAGGAGATCTGAACCCCGAGGCACTTCTAATCCCAAGGTCTTTAGTTTGGTTTTGCTCCTTCTTTCCCGTGTTCCCCCTCCCATTTTGTGCTCTGGAAATATAAAATGGCATTGCAACGCTTAAACTGTGCTCTGAAAGTCATCAGTCAAAGGCATGTAAAATATGTATTTGTAACAGGAACACAAAATTCATCATCTTGCGCACATTAAATATTTCCTATTTGGAGTTTTATGACAAAGTGTGTATCAAGACATATTATATAAAATGGACAAGTTAAATTTAATTGGGTCTGAGTTAACTTCAGTGTTAGAAACTTAACGTTTGCATTTCCTAGCTTTCTGAAATCCAATCCATAATTTCACTGTTGAGGTATGGCTGAAGAGATTGCTTCTGATACCTGGGGTCCCCATGCCGCACACAGGTAATTTTAATATATTTTCTAAAACATGTAGTACACCAGTGCCTGGTGCCCCCACGCAGCGGTTTAACGGCACTCACCAGTATTCGGCATGGAAAATATACACTAGATACCCACAGAAGTTAACTGCCGTCTCCAAAAGCCCAAGCCCCTTCTAGGAAACATGAAACAATTAATAGAAACGGTGGCATTTATTTGCAGCAGCAACTGGCTGGCAGCGGGGGATGGTGCTCTGCGCTCTGCCAGCACCACAGGCTGCTGGTGCCAGTGACGGGAACCAGTGCCCCGCAGGTGCCAGGGTCTGGTGAGATTGCTGTCTAGGAGAGCAGCATGGTGGAGGCTGAGTGCCACAGGGAAGGCTGTCAGCGTTGCTTACGGTTGGGCTGGGGGCTTGACGCCCCGGTCGGGCATTACCTCTCCTCCTCTACTGGAGAGAAAGGGGCTGAGCCCATGCTGGCCCCAGTGGGCACCAGTGCAAGCCCTGTTCCCCATGCTGGGCATGCACAGGGCTTGTGTGTGCCACGTCCCCCAGACCCTCCCTGCTCCCCATGAGATACCTGCTTGGAAATGCTGCTCAGGCAAGGCAGAGTGGTTTGGAAACGCACCCAGCCCCTGTCCCTCTGCTTTCTTTGGTGGCACAGGGTGACGGCAGGAACAGAACAAGACTTTCCTCTAGCTTTACATGCAGTTAATTTTCCCTGTCCCCATGAGGTCCTGGGGACCAGCAGCACCAGGTGTTCCCTGGGAGGAGCTCTGTAAGGCACAGAGGAGGGACGACCCCAGATGCTGGAGAGCTTTGGGTGAGAATCTGTGCAGATCATCCCCTGACGTTCCTGGATATTTGGATGATCAGCAAAAGCACCCGAGTCTCAGCACCACAGCTCATTACGCTGAAGGAGGGGGAGGGCAGATGGCAATGATTCGCAGTCCCTGTTTGGAGGGCAGCACCTGGCTTCCCTGACCACAGGCTGTCCATGTGGCCCCGGCATGTCCAAGGACAGGGCTGACCTCCTGTCCTCGCTCAGCAGGAGCTGTGGGCTGCACAAACCTCTGGTGCAAGCCTGCTATGCCAGCCTGGCTCTGCCACGGCTCTGCTGCAGCCCCACAGTGCCCAGCAAGGGCTGGGGCTTCCTGGTTATTAAATGCAGATGCCTGACAATAAAAGACCTGCTTTGGGGAACGTCTTGCAGAGCAGCCACCTCTCCAGTTCTGATGGACTTACTGCAGACCTGCAACTTTTACCCTCTTCCCTTCTCCCAGACTTGTTTTCCTGGGGCTTTTCCCATTGCCCTCCAAGTGCTCCTCTGCCTCAAGGCATTTTCTCCCCACCCATGACACCCAGCACCTTGCTGGGCCAGCCCATTGAGGGCTTGGTTCTGTTAGCCCTCAGAGGGGATAAAGGCCATCTGCTTCTGGAGGGGCTCTGACTCCGCAGCTCCCGTGGGGTGACAGGGGACAGTGCTGCCACCTGGCCCCGGGCGCACGCTGCAGGGGTAGCTACGCTGAGCTGGTCACTGCTGGAGATGAAGCACCCACAGACCCTGGCAGCGCAGCCTTGAGGTGCCAGCATTGCTGTTGAAGAGGGGATCTCTCCATTGCCTTGTTTCCTGCCTCTCCAAGGGAATGCCACCAAGTTCAGTCATCATTGGCCACTTCACCTCCACGGCAGGACGCGCATCTGAGCTTGACTGTGTGCAGTCACGCTGGGGAGATGTGTGGGGGTGGGGAAGTGGATGTGCTCGCTGTCTGACAGCACTGGGCACTTCTTCGCAGTCTATTATCCAAAGAGGCTTAGTCAGTCCAGTTTATTTTTCCTGCTAATGAGCCCAGAAATGTCTTCACCTGCAAAGAGTTTTCTCCGCTGCAGCCAGGAAGGGTCCCAAGGTCAGAGGATGCTTTCTCCAAGGCCACATTTTGATGGAGCCACATGCTCTCCCTCTGCAGTCACAGGGTCACCTCAGAGGGACGCTGGGTGCTGGCTGCAGGCTGTCAGCTTTGGGGGGAAGAGGCACCTGGATCTGGAGCTCCTCCCCAAGCTCCAATGCAAAGGCTGCACACAGGGCTGGGCTCAGTGCAGACCCTGCTCTGAGAAAAGAGGCTCAAAGGGAGGATTTTGCTGGAAATGCCAAGGAATGACTAAGCCCCTGGGAAGAGGGGAAGCAGGTGGCCAAACATGAGCCCCTTGGTGTGCCCAGGCAGCTGCCGTCCCCCAGGCAGGGGCTGGGCACTCCCCTGAACACAGAGCCCTTAGAGTGGCAGTGGCTCTGGGCAGGGAGCCCCATGTCCCCAGCCCTGCTCTCTCCTGGAGCCCAGGACAGGGGGCTCAGGCTCCATCATTCCTCCCGTGGTTGTTTCAGACCCCATTTTGCTGTCGAGAGCCCCCTGGGGGGATGGTGTCTCACCTCCCACTAATAGCACAGCGGAGGCTGGTGCAACGTGTCCTGCTTCGCTGGGCAATAACAGCATTTCAGAAAACACTTTCTCCAGCCACAAAGGAAAGCCTTCACCTAGAGAATATTAGCTCAGACCCCCTGATGTACGTGTGGTCGTTGAAATCCATCGCAACTCTTTAATAGAAAAGGGAGAAATTCCCCTGCTATTCATCTCCGATATTTATATAACTAACCACCGAGCTAAGGCACACTCTGAGCACTGATCTCAAACAAATACTTATTCAACACTAGAGATTTATTCATTACTTTTGAAAACACAGTTGCTGGGTTTTTTTATTATACTATAGAGAGGCAGAGCAAGAGGCAGCGTGGCTTTTTCAGCCCAGCCCTGGGTTTGCTGCAGGTGTGCTCCAACGCTGTGTGTCCTGCGCCTGGCTGGGGAGCAGGGGCTGCGCTGACATGCCCCTCCTTGGTCTTTGCAGCACCCAGACCAGCCCCCAGCATGTGAGGTCACTTCTTGCCAAGCCAGTCAGTTCCTGCCCAAGCCTGGGAGAGGATCCAAGGGACCATTCCTGGATGGGAAGCTTTGCTCCTGCTGCTGATTTCAGAGCAGTGGTAGGGGTAAGATGTGAGAAGGAACTTGCTCTAAACTGGAGGCACTTCAGTGTGAAGGATGCTCCAGCTCATGACAGGGATTTTGGAAGGAACTTCTGAACTGTAGCTGGTCTCAGACCTCCGAGGTAGCAGATGCAGGGTGGCAGGAGAGGGTGCTGCTGCTGATGGCCAGGGTTTGGCTCCTGACTAGTCTCCAGAATAACCAGGTGAAGATGCACTTTCAGAGGCCAGAGTGTCTCCTTGGGAGCGCTTGCCGCCCTGTGGTGCTGGCACTAGGGCAGTGGATGGTTCCCGTGGAGTAGCCCCACACGTCTCCCCTGCCCAGTTTGCAGTGCCAGTGCTGTCCCCACTGAGCAGCTGGGCCACCAGGCTCCAGCTGACTGCAAGGTGTGGGGGCTGCCACCAGCACCAGCATGCACCGCCCGCC
>JAAGNO010021649.1:0-21424 GCA_033439905.1 Ceryle rudis
GGGCTCCGAGCCGCGGGCGCCGGGCTCCCGTCCGGGGCAACCTTTGCGGATTGTGGCTTTCCGGGAAAACAGCATGAAAGAGAGACCTGTTGGGATGAGAGGATGAAAAACTGTAAGCCTCCAGTTCGAGGCGAAGCGCTTGAGATTTGGTCATCGCTCCCATTTCCTCTAATCTATGGTATTTAGCTTTTATTAGACGGTGGTAGGAGGTTGTTATTTGTCAGGCTGAGTACTAAAGTGAGGGCTGATCAAGTAAATGGAAACAGGTTTTTTTCACACAACATTTTTTCCACTTCACAGGTGGAATGTTGTGGGGTTTTTTTCTATTTTTTCTTTTTAAATGGCCGAACAAAAATAATTTAACAACTGCAGGTGTTACAACATCTGATGAATCTGCTCATTACCAGAAGAAAAATACCCATCTTAAGTGAAGTTTAGGTCATGTTTGAATTCTGTGAAAGTTTTTAGGTGATCAAAAGCAACTAATAAGCCATTCTTGGCTCTCACCAGTAGCAGAGTTTATTACGGGATTGTTCACACTTCAGAATTAGCTAGTATAATTTCCTATCCATTCCAGTTAAACAGCCGTTCCAGTTACACAGCCAAAATGATGACAGAGAGGGATATAATAAAGTTCTCCATCCAGCTACTTGTCTTTTGTGAGACACACTGTAGAATATGCCACAGAGTTCATCAGGAGGCTGAATATGATGAATGAAAACACCAACTTCCGAAAATAGAAGATAATTCCTAGGATTCCCATTAAGTTTTAATGCCCATTTCTACAGGTTTATAAAAATGAGTAGACTGTTTCTATGTAAGCAGGTGTCAACACTGTCAAAATGTGTTATTGGTATGGATATCGCTCCATCATTTAGGCCTTAAAGGGTGATAGTCATACTTGATTTAACACCACTGAGCTCTAGTAAACACTGAATATTTCTGGAGGCTTGTGCAGAATGTAAAGAACTGAAAGCTGTTTATGTCACCCTAAAATGAACTGAAACAACAAACAGATTGAGGATTTTTTTTTTTTTCCCCGAGAAGTGACTGTAAGGGGAGCAAAATTAAGACTCTGTGCTGTGAAACGCTAGTCTAGTTTTCTGGCTTTTAGGCCTTTGTTTTCAGTTTCAAACCTACTCCACGCGGTGACTGAACTATCCTTTTGAACATAGACAAAATATTTTTTTAAGAATATGGTGAAATACCTGTAATGGTGAATGGAATATCAACGTATTGAGAGCTGTTTGGCTACTGAGTAGATAAACACTCGGGAACTGTCTACATCCAGCAGAAGAGATTGCATACTTCTGGCATATGGTGGCCTGACAGGGAGTATGAACCCGCATTAATGAATTAAGCAAACACATGCTTAAATCCATTCCAGGATAATAGTTAAGTCCCTATAAACTTTCTCTGCATCACTTTACGCTTCTGTAAAATGGGTAGAAAATCATCAGGCTTGCAATGTCTGTAATTTGGGTTAGAAAAAGATGTGTTTTCATATGTGAATTATTTTGTCAGTACTGCTTCTCCTTTCAAACCAGCCTGTGGTGTTTTGAATATGCTCTTGGTTTTTAATGGATGGTAATATTTAAAGACAGTCCACTGAAAAGCTTTGCGTGGGGAATCGTGGAAGATGGACAATTTAAAATGGAAAGAAAGAAAAGAAAGACAGAAAACAAGACATGAAAAGGGAAGGATAGAGAATAAAGACACCAATAGTTTGGTAAATTAACTGCTCTATTCATGACTTACGGGGACCATGAAGGTCATATCTCATATAAAAAACCCAAACCAGCACAGAGTAGATTAAAGCCACTCTATTATTAATAAACTCAGGTGAAAGTAAAGCGCAAAATTTTCTGATTATATGAATGCCTGTAGATGCACTGAAGTAATGAATCTATTAATTCACACCATCTGAAGTTTCAGTGAGTGATTTGGACTTGAATATCTGTTGGTGGTATCTCTCTGGCAAGGAGGATGTCAGCTTCAGTGAACCGCATGAAGCTGAACTGCGTAGGATTTTGCTCCCCTGCGTAACTAAAATATTCTGCAAGATCTTTTCATACTCTAATCCTTGGAGGTTAAAAAAAAATAAAAAAGAAAGAAAATAAAAAATGATGTGCTGCTCACATCACACAGCGAGGACGTCGTGGCTACTTTGCTCACATGTTCATAGAAACAGTTCTTGGGTTCTTGAAAACTGTTTTTGCAATGATACATCACATTCCTTCCAGAGTCACATTAGCAAAAGCTCTTTAAAAATCACTGATAAGCAATGCAAAATACAGCTGATGCTGACTGCAGCTTCCCGCTGTATGGTTTACCAGCAGTGCAAAAGCAATATCCAGTAGGAGTCTGAAAACAGTTTTGGCGAAGCATTGAGAAACCTCTAACCACTCAGCTAGGTGATGGTGTCAGCAGATTTCCTTAGTGTAACCAGGCTGGAGAAATCTGTCTTCTAGTGTTTTAGGATTTGGTGCTCTTTTGTTTCCTCCTAACT
The DNA here is from genome assembly GCA_033439905.1 of Ceryle rudis. Lineage (NCBI taxonomy): Eukaryota > Metazoa > Chordata > Aves > Coraciiformes > Cerylidae > Ceryle > Ceryle rudis. The sequence continues at coordinate 2,510 of JAAGNO010021649.1, forward strand.
ATTCACAACTTCTTTCTTTAACTGAAGCAAGTGAGATTTAGATTAGGCACAAGGAAACACTTTTCCAGCTGTCAGGGAGGTTGTGTGCTGAAAGAGATTGCCTTCCAGCAAGGAGACAGTGGAATCTCCATTATTGAAAAGTTTAAAAAAGTGTTTAAACAAAAATCAGTCAGGAATGGTTGAGTTATAGCTGGTTTTGCCTTTGGGGAGGAAGATGGACTGGCTGACCCCTTGAAGTCTTTATCTGTATGTTCTGTGATTTTCTGAATCTTCCTTTCTTTTTTTCAAATCTTGAGCTCTAATAGTTCCTGGGATAGCTTGTTTTTCTTCAGGAAGAAAACCAAAGATCTTTGAAATTCCATTTTCTCCACTATATGGTCTTTGCTTATTGATTATTTTTTCTATGCAGCAAACCCATTATGTACCTTTGCAAGTGTCAGCTTAGAAAATATCTGTGTTTACCCACTGACAAGACTACAAGTTAGAGACGTCAGAGAGTCTTTTGGGAAAGAAGTTAGCTGAAGAAGAAAATGACCCTGCTGATACAAGGATGGCAAGCAGAAATTTACAGGGCAGAATGGGGGAGGGAGAAGAGATGTTCAAGACTACGAATAAAGGAAGAAGTTTAGCTGTTAGCTACGCATTTATGCCTGCTTCAACTAAAAAGAATAAAAATCCCTTTGCTTTCTCTGCGAAGAGCATCAGAACCATGAGGCTTGATCTAAAGAAAAACTGATTGAGGGAGACCTTGCCTTTTGGACACCATGGACTTTGGGACAGGTGCTGCTGATCTGGCACAAAGCAAGGACCAAAATGCTGTTGTCTTCCCTTGAAGGCCATCTGAGCTAAGGTGCTCAGTTCCTTCAATATCAGAGCATATTCCTTCATAGGTGCTGAAAGCCATGCTCATAGCTTCGAGCTGGAGTTACACAGCACTTTATATTCAGAATGCTGTACTGACATTAGGTGATTCATCTTCACAACACCTCTGTGTAAAAATTATCTGCAATTTAGAGACAAGAAGATAAAATGACTTTCTGAAGATTCAGGTTGGGAACTATTTCTAATTGCCAAACAGCTCACTTCTCTCTCTTTCAGACCACGTGGCATTAATTTGTAGCCAGGTTAAACACTGAAGATGAACCAAAGGCAAAGATCCATAATAAGTTCAAGGTGATATTAGTGAAGTCCTGCAGTTTAGGTCTTCTGACATGCAATAATAGTGGGACCTGGAGCTTAATTACATGAAGGACCATATGCAGTTCTGGGTAATTATCTGTGTTATTTGTCTTCTGTTAAAGACCCTTTAGGTTTCTAGGTACTCACTTTCTATGGATTTTACTGAAAATCCTTGACTGGATCTGGATAAAGGCTGCATGAAATATCCCCTTCCCCTGTAACAGATGCTAGCAAGGACGCTTGCTGGTGATGCAGAACTAATCAGTAAGAGTCCTTGCTGCTTCTGAGTTGAACTAAGAGGTTACGATGGACTTGCAGCAGATGTTTGCTCTGTGTAGCAAGCCTATTCATCTCTTTTTGGCTTGTGGATATTTTTGAGTGAAGCCACGGGCTACTTTCAAAATGTCACATATGTAGATTGCTGCCATGCAAATTATTTTGAATTTGTTACCTTCTCTGGATTATAGTCTATGGAATTGACTGACTTCAAGTTAAAATATCTGGATAGAGTCCTTTCCCTAGGTTACCTATCCCCTACCAGGTGTCTGTGATTTCATTAGCTACAACTAACATTGATATTGTTGGTGTAGCTACGGCAATTTCTTTGATAAAAGCAGGAAGGTCTGTGGATTAGAGAATGTTAGGCAAAAAAAAGCCCCAGAAATTAAGGCCTGATCCAAAGTCTGTTGTAAATAATGGAGAGAATATTTTGAGTCACAGTAGTTCTGGAGCAGGCCATTATCTGCCATGAATTCTACAATGCAGGGAGCTATATTCTGTAGCAGACTAACTCCCAGAAAATATCTGCAATAGCAGTTTTCAGGTTTATTCTTTTTAATAAAGTAGTAAACAGAGTTTGTGGAGATAAAGCCTATGTTGACTTTGGCATTTATACTGACTTATTTTTCTAATTGAAAAGCAAAACTACATGTCTACTTCATACCTTAAACTTTGAGCAAAGACAAATCTTGAGAAAAAAATGTTGATGCTTGTGATTCCATTTATTTAATTATTTAATTGTGTGTGGGTTTTGATTGTTTGTTTGGTTTTTTAGGTGGGGGGTGTTTGGGTTGTTTTTCTTTTTGCTTTCTTTCATTACTGCTGGACAGTTAACAATCTCTACTGATCCAACCTCTTCTGACCCATCCTCTTCTGATCCACTGAGATGCATTTTTTTTAAAATTTCTTTTCTATTTCAGAGGAAGAACCTCTTAAGATTCTTAGCAATTTTTTCTTTTTAAAGAGTTAAGTGACCATTTTGTTTTAATATCTGGCCAGTTGCCACAGGAGGCTTATACAGTTATCAGTTGGTTAAAGGGTTAGGTATCCTTTTTAACTGCTTTCATTATGGAGATAATTAGGGCATGTCAGTGAAAGACATACCTCTATTAAGGACTCGTGTATTTGTTACTTATTAGGATGATTAGGAGGGAATAGACTATATTGTCCTTTCAATTCCCTACACCAGCAAGAAAAGAGCTTCAGAGAAAAGCAGGCAAGTAGTGAGGTTAAAAGGTATCTGATGGGAAGGTGATTGTCTCCTTACTCTCCCATTACAGAATAGGATCACTCCCTTTGCTAGCTGCATGAGCCTTCTCAGACTGGAAGATTTCACAGAGAGCTTTAGGGCACAGATTGATGAATGAAACCTGCAGCAGCTCTCTCTAATTTTATGGTACAGGAGATTAGCTGGGAGGAAATGTTTGTAGACTCCCAATTTAGGGATATTTCTTGACATATTGAAGGGAAGGTAGAAATAAAAGAGATCTACTCCCAAGGCAATTGGCACTGTCAGCAATTTCCAATGCACGCTACCATTAACTCGTTACAGAGGTGTTTCAGGTGCAAATGGAACAGTTTATTTCCTCCACCCTCTTTTCTTTTGATGTACCCTAGAGAGGATGTCCTCCTCCTGTGTTTAAACCATCACTCACAGGCCATTGCTATGGGAACAATATCAGAAATTAACTGTTGTACCAAACCCATGACCACCTGGAGTTTTGTGTTGTCACTTTGCTGCATTTTACACCCATCTGGAACTTTGCAGGACCAGACACAGCAGGAAAAGGTGTCGAATACTCTTGTTTCAAAGATCTAGGCCTCCATTACTTGAGCTAATGAATGGTTGCTGTTAGCTGTTAATAGTTTGGACTGTAGGGTGAAACAGGCCTGACCTGACTCAGCGAAGATGGTGTTATTGGCAGTAATAATTCTTCAAAATCTGTTGTTTGGCACTTAGGTTAACTTTGCTCTTGAAACTAGGGGACCTGCAATAAAATGAACTCCAGCAGCAGGAAGGACGTGGAGCCCTGACCATAGATAAGACTCTGCATGCAGGCTGTGTCCTGTAAGATACTGCATCTGAAATGTTTTAAAGCTATTCATGAAGTTAAGAGGATTGAACTCACCATTACAGTCTTGCATTGGAGAAACGCTTCACTTGTCAGAGGTGACTTGAAGTCTCAGTTCTCCCTCACATTTTTTTTTCTTTGGGAATTTCTTGGGCTGCCAGAGGTAGACCAGGAATTTTAGAAGAGTTTGTAATGGGATAAAGCATATAGGATTTTCTGCTGAGGACTAGGAAGAGTAGAAGGATGGCATTTCAGCATTATTCAGGATTGTTACATATTCTAGGCTGTCAGAAAAAAAATGGGTTGTCCCAGACTGCCAGAGAGGAAAAAAGCTCATTTTGGGATGTGGAAGTTCAGGGACCAACTGCAGGGGGCTGAGAGTCTCTCCCAACATTTGAAGACATTTACCCACCATCAGTTTGCCACATCCTCTGTAAAAGGCTCTGATCTATTTGTTTGGCCCTGGACAGCAAATATGAATTATCATTGCAGTCATATTTCCTTTTTTCATTATTACTTAGGTGTGTTAGAAATGAGATAAAGCTATTTCTAGGCAATGGGTAGTTAAACCAGCGACACTACATCTGTGCCATCAGAAGCACCTAGAAATCCCAGTGATTTTTACCTGAATTCTCCAGTTGACCTTTTAAATGCTATATTAAGAATACAGTGATCTTCTCAAACTCTTTCCTTCAGAGTTTCTCCCCTCCTTTGCTGTTTCATGTGGGAATGAACATCCCAGGAAGAGGAGATGGTTAGCTGTTCAGTGTGTACTGAAGCCCTATCAACTTTTGTATTCTTTTCTGGTATTTTTGTTTGAAAAACAAATAAACGCTCATCCAGTCTTTTGGCAACAAAGACTTAAACTCATAATTTGCTCTTAAAACACATCCTGCCTAGTAGTAAAAGGCCTGCTAGTTAAAGGGGACTTTTCAAAACAATTAGGACTTTATTAGCAACGTGTTTGCCTTAATGAGTGCACTCTTGTCGGTGAGAGGAAATAGCATAAGCTGATACCTACTGATGTAGGCCAACAGAGCAAATTAGCAGTGTTAAAAGTCAGTTCATGAATGTACTGTACATCCAAGAGATTTATTTTAATCCTTGAGAAGCCCTAAGTATGATTCACAATGGCTTCATTTTTGTTTTCTTCCCAAATATCCACCCTCAATTGTATTTTCATTTAGAAGTCTTTGTACCACTCACTCCTGTGCTTGTGATAGCTTAATCTGTATGGGTTGCATTCAGCTCTGGTTTGGCTTACTGGACTGGCACCAGAGATAATTTTTCATAAAGCTTCAGTCTTACTCCTTTGCTGCTGTTGTATTGATGTCTGAAGTCAGTGTCCTTATGATGTAGATAGGTCAGCTGCTGACATTTTGGTATGACACAGATTTATTTTTTAAAGGTTTCGGGAGGTTTTTCTTTTCTCAGGATGGGCCACAGTAAAGGCTGGTGCTACTAAAGAGGTGGATGCAAGCTTAGCTCTGAGTATCTAGTGATAGGTATCACAGTGGAAGCTGCTGGCTCTTGAGCATATGTGGCCCTGATTTGGATAACTAGCTGAAACCTGACTGCAGGTTGGGTTATGAGCCATTAAAAAATATTTCCGTCATCTCTTTGAAATGAATCCAACCTGGGGATCTTTTCAGATCTGATCAAAACCATGGTCTGTTCCTGAAGAACTTGAGTGTGATACAGTGAATAAGAAAAGCTGTTCAACGACAGCAAGGAAGCGTTAGAGTGGCCACAGAGAAAAACCCCCATATTTCTAGCAATGATACTAGTGAAACACTGAAATACATTGCCTGGGGAGGGTGTGGGCTCTTCTTTGCTTGGTCTTGAAGAACAGGATAGACAAGCATCTGTTAGGAATGACCTATGCATGCTGTCCTGCCTTGCGGCAAGGTATGGACTAGCCTCCTCCTCCCTTATTTTTAGTGGTTCTTTACACACACAGGCTGTTTGAAGTTTGTCTTGGATCTTGCTTGGGATCTATTAAGTTTATCTTGTCCTTTTTTTTCCGAAGGTTCCAGCTTCCCTGAGGGATTATCAGTGCATCCTACAATTTTGTCTCCAGCTGAATATCTGGATAAGGATCAAACCTTTTCTCTAAGCATCAACTGTTCACTGTCAGCGGTGTCACAGGGTTTTTATGGCTGCTGTTTGAACAGCTCTACCAGTGGCTGTTGCAGGAAAAACAAACATGCTGCCTATCTTTAAAAAAGGAGAACGTGGGGAGTTAATGCTCAGTCAACCTAAATTTGAAACTCAGAAAGATATTTGACCAAGCTGTTCAACAATCAGCATGAAAGTACCTAGGGGATAACAAGGGACAAGCTGGAACAAATGCAGATTTTTCTTGAGTAACTCACGTTGCGCTTCTCTGGGTTGTTTTTTTTTCAATAGATAGCTGATAGTGGGAGAGCAGTAGATCGTGACTTTTATTATATATGTGGCATTATAATGGCATTGAGTTCTTATAATTACAGTAGAAAAACAGACTGAGCTGCCATGGGTGGGTGCAAGGTCTGGCTGCGCACACGCTGTGGACCAGAAGTTGCACTGTGACTGGACTTATCACGTGTGTGAAAAGTACATACGCTGTGCAGCTGGTTGTAAATGGGGCAGAAAATACAAACCCAGTTGCCCCCTGCTAAATTTGCCACCAGGTAATTTCACAACAGGATTAAAAAAAAAAAAAAAAAAGAAGCACAAATACTTGTAATTAATTTTCTGTCAAACTGGATGGATATAACTTGTACAGTCTTAGAAGGGTCTGTCTTGTGGTTGGTAGTACTCAATTTTCCCATTAATGCCTGAGCCGATAGAACAGAGATTACATATATTATTTGTGAGAGGGGTGGCTAGCACTTCAGAGGGCAGGAGAAGAATACAGAATTCTTTTGGTAAATTGGAGAAATGGTCTGAAATCAATTTAATGAAATTCAATAAAGACACGTGCAAAGTATTTCATGGTAGAAGGAAACACCAAATGCACACATAGAACAATTATATGAACTGGCTAGATGAAAATACTGCAACAACATGCTGATAAGGTGGATTGCAGTCTAAATATGAGTCCATCATATGAGATGTTCACAATGGGCAAGTGTTAGATGTAAGTCACGGAAGGTAGCTATACCTTTCTGTTGGTATTTGTAAGTCTTCAGTTTGAAAAATGGATCTGGTCTTGAGCATGGAGTGTTTTGAGAAAGGAAGAGAAAAATCAAAATGTTAAGAGAAAACTTGATCTGTATTCAGTGTGGACAGAGATTGTTTAGTCTGGACAAGAAATATATGAAGGGATATAATAACAGTCTTCAGATGTCTGAAAGGTTGTTGTAAAGAGGACAGTGCTAAGTTTTTTCTACATATATACCCAATGTTTACACTTCAGCAGGGCAGATGTATGTTCATTGTCAGGTCTGAAAACAGCTGTAACATGACCTATAAGGAAACTCCAAAGTGCCAGTAATAGGATATTTATCTGAACAGGATAAGCAGTTGTGCAACAGGCATGGGCTTGGTATACTTCATCCTGCCTCAGATCTGAATGGACTAGGTTACCAGTTGAGGTTCCTCCAAGCCATGTGTTCCTAGAAATAGGTGTCTGATAGATGCTGTACAGGAGCTGACTGGTAACACCTAAGTAATGGACTGAGGATCTAAGCATCCTGAAACAGGATAAATTGTTGAGGTTTCTCCCAGACCTCGGCTTCTGGGATTATACACTCTGTGGAATCTCTCTGAGTACTGTGCTAAATGTACAGCAGCATTTGCTATCTGGCAGTGGACTTCATTATGATCAAGGCTGAACGTATCTTTAAGATAACTGTTCTGCTAAAACAGGCATCAATATGTATCTTGCAACCCCTGCTCATTTTGCATTTTGGGTTACAAATTCTGTCATGCTGAAACAAAGAGGTTTCTCGTCTTTCCCTAAATCCCATGCATACAAACCAGCAATTTCCACAACACAGACAATCATCCAATCTGTTATCTTGGCAGACACCAATGCTTTTCTGCTTTGGAGGAAGGAAATCTATCCCATAATACACCTGTGCAATATATGGTGATGGTGATTTCGTTGCTAACCCCCGCAGCAATCAGTTTATGCCCTCAAGCATGGGATTTGATTATCCTTGTCATTATCTTAGCTACAAATGTTATTAGCAGCCATAAAATTGTCCATTAAAGTGAGAGGAATTACTTGCCTGCACCAGGGGGAGAACAGATAATTTACTACACAGATTTTAAGCCCAAATGCACTTTTTTCTAGAAGAGCCCTCTAAGACTTTGAGCAGCCTCCACTGTATTTCAAAACCTGCTTCCCCCTCCATGGGCTTCAAGTCTGGGTCTTCTGCCATAACAGTGAGATAGATACAGGCTGTTCTTTAAACAACCTCAGGCGTCAGGACCGTTTATTTCTTCACTTTCCATAGCACGTTCATAGTTCCATAGAATTCTTCCCTAACTCTGGAAGTGCCGATGCACAAACTTTGGCTGGTTTCCGTAATTTCTAGACTTCAGCATTGGTCCAATCTTCATGTACACACAAACAGTTCTGGATGCCTTGGGCTGACTTGGCACCTGTGGACTGACTGCACATCACCAGCTGAGTGTAGGATGCTCCTGCCAGGGTCATTTTTATAGGTTTTTTGATCCTGCAATACTAGTTTTTTATGAGAGGAAAAGATGTATCACAGGGGCCAAGAAAAGATGCTGTGTCTGAGTGGGTGAGATCCAGGGCAGTGTCTGAAAAATTTCTTTGTCTTCACTGGGACTGGCTGATTCATTCCCTTCCCACCACCCTCTTAATTCCAGTTCATATATCAGTTCACCGTAAAGCTGTTTTTCATTCCCGTGTGGTATTGTGTTCCCACCCCCTTCCATCAACAGGAGTGGGAGAGACCACCTACGTCTTTCCCAACAGACAAAAATGGTGGCTTCTGACAGACTGGGACAGATTCTGATCACAGTTGCTCTCTGTAAATCCCGTGGAACTTTATTGTTTTGGTTATTTGTTGGCTTGAAACTGAGATGAATGTGTTCAGAATCTGGTCTGGAGAGCCTGTATTTTGAAGGAAGCATCCCCTCCTACTCACCCAAGAAATTCACACACACATGGTGTAGCATCAATATTAGCTCCTGTAGCAAATGGAAAATGTGGCAGTAGCCTGAAAGGAACAGAAAATGTTCTCAGCAGGGCTTAAGAAAGTAAATAAACATCATATAACAAAAAAAAAAAAAATCAATACAGTTCCATATTAGCCATTACAGATATCTCTGTCTTTGTCTCCATCATACTGTGCACATTTCAGTGCTGTAGAAAATGTATAACCCAGAGGACCTCATTTCAGAACTTGGAGATGGTATATTAAATGTAGGATCTGGGCTAGAAAGCCTGACAGATTCATGTTAAATGACAGAAGAGATTTTCCCCTTCTGGCCCCTGAAGGAGCATTAACTGAACCAAAGAAATGTAAATATATATCCAAAATGGGTGTTACGTTACTAGAAACAACTCCTCAAAAGCTCTTTTATCCTGAGTCATCTCCATTGACTTAAAAAATGACTTTTCAAGAACAAACATTAGGTTCAGGACGTTCAAGAGGGGACAGCTTTTCAGCTTTCTGCATTCTAAAAGCTTTATGTTCCTCAACTGCTCTCTGCTTGGAGGAAATCCTAAATGGAGCAATGTCCTTACGCTTTCCAGTCTACACCTCATGGCCTTCTTCTTTTACTCTTCATGTCTTACATTACAAAATCAGTAATACTCAAGCTATTCTTGCAGTCTTCTCTATTGAATTTGTTCAAGCCAAGCTACTCTTGGCTACTGAAGGCATTTCCTCATCTCCTCTTCCTTTGAGAAGTTCATGTCCCTGTTGAACCAGGAAGCAAGAGTCAGGATTGAGGACTAAGCAGGTGGTTGGTGATCTTCCCAACCGGAAGACCATGTCATCAGCTGTCTCAGTGGAAGTTGTGCTAGTTTTAAAAAGAGGAAATGCTCCTGTGACCCAGGGCCACTCTTTGGTTGCTTGCCTAATACCTAAAATATTGGGGGAACATCCTGTATCTTTTGAATGGTGACTTTTGCTTTCATTCACAGTGCAGAGCTCTTTGCCAAGGAGAGGCTGGCAAGTTTTCCTGCACAGCACACTGGTAGAGACTTTCAAGACGAGGAAGAAGCTGGAAATGTCTATTAGGACAAAATGGACCATTGCTTGGAATCCTTCATTCAGGTGATTTCCTGAAACAGAAATGTCTGGGTTTGATGGTCTTCAGTCTTCTGGTGTTTTAGTTCTGTTTTAGTTCTATCAGAAAAGGTGTGCATGCTCACTGGGTCTGCTAGAGAGCCATGGGAGCTCTGCTTCACTGTGTTTGTCTTTCTATTAAAAAGACAGAAATGTAGATTGATAGATAGAGAATTTATTTTCTTTTTTTTACCTTTTAATGTGACATGCTCCAACCCTTTTACAAGTGTCCGTAGGCCCTCTGGGAGGTCCACAGCCTTTCATCTTGAAGGGGAGACAGAATGCTTTTGTCTCTCCTCTAGCTTCTCCTTCACCTCCCAACTCCAGTACTTAATGTCACTCTTGCTGCTCAGAGTGCCTGCAGCGTGCTTGAGACCTGGGGGTCTGGATTTCTTGTCTCTTTAATGGCATTCTGTGAGCTTGTGTTCAGAAAGAGAGAGAAAGATCAAAGGCTATGCAAGTGCACTGAGCTTGATTTTGCTTACACCAATATGAATCGATTGACTTCACTGAGTTATGAGGGATTTACAGCTAAGGGAGAACAGATTCTGACCTAATGGCTCCAAAAGAGGCTTTTCTTGGATGAGCAATGTAATTAGAGCACTGGAACAGACGGATTTCATGACTCATCTGTGGGTCTGCAGTCTTTTCTTTGCTTCTAGTAGGGTGTTCACTAATGTCACTACACTTACGTTTCACCCGTGGGCTGATCTAACGAAGGACCAACCTTTGCTTGAACAGAGGTCTCTGTTTCAGCTGCAAAGCATCTTCCAATCTTCATGTCACTGTGCAAACTTTATTTACTGCAGAGCACCCTAGGAGGAGACCAGCAAGCTCAGAGCCAGACACTAGGGTTGTGGAAAATGTCCACTTTCTTCCCTTACTGGAATAAAGCAGAGGATTAAACAAAACAGAAGAAGTGAGGCAGGCAGTAGGGAGAATGAATTGATGACTGGGTCCGTTTACGTGACTGTGTCTTAGCAAGGGGCAAAATGGTAGAAGCACATGTACCAACATCAGCCCCCTCTAGATATCCAGCTAGAAAGCAGTACATGCATTTTGAAATCAGTAAAGGTCCTTTTCAGAGCTGATGGGAGGTCTGGGGATGAAATATTTTTGTTAGAAGACACCAGTTCACTGATATTGCAAGGCATTAATTTGGGAAACTTTGTTGTGAATGTTCTGTAAGTCTGGGGAAGAGGAGGTAATAATGGTCACTCTACGAGGCACTAAGTATGTGTTTGGAATGAGTAGAGGTGAGCATAGTCACTGAGGCTTGGGCTTATCTCCTCCAGGTGTCTGGAGGCTATGCTGAGCACAAGAGCCTGGTGGAGAGGTGGCAGCACTCAGGAGATGGACGTGATGTAGCTTTGGCTGCCAGTTCTTCTTTGGTCTCAGTGCAACAGGAATTAGAGTCAGGGGCCAGCTGTTGCAGTTTGGCTGGTGGCCGTGACATCAAGAGTTAGCAAGGGATGTGTAAGGGCTGAGAAGGTAGAAGTCCCTACCCTGCTGCATACAAAGTCCCACCTCTTTATCACCCATCTCTGGTTTCAGTAGAGTTTAAGCTGTGAGACCTCTTCAACACTAGGGCAGGCAGCAGTGGCATTGTTTTGGTCCATCAAAGTAACAAGGAGACAGTGGTATCAGGAAGGGGTAGGGAGGCAGTGATGCAGTGGACTAGAGTTTAGCATGAGATAGGAGGGGTGAAGCAGAGACACCATATCTGGCGACACCATATCTGGCATCATTGAGGGTTCCTCCAAAATGATTGAAGGCCATTGATATGGGGAACCCAATGGAAGTGCCTACTTTACACCCAACCCCGTCCTTTGTGCCTGTGTGCCATCTTCTGAAGCCTTCAAGATGCCAGTGTGCATCTGCTCCAAAATCACAACCTACAGCAGCTATACCTCTGCTAGATTTAGCCTTCCTGAGTGGGCTGCTGCTGGTGCGGTACTCAGCACAGATTGTAAGACCCACCTGGGAAGAAGGTGAATTGCTATGTGCTGAATTGTGTGCCTCACCACTTGGCAGTGACAATAGCACAGCTATATCTGCAATTGGATTAGATGTTGGTTTTCTTCTGATTTGCCACTCACTGAAACTTGGATCCAGTCATTATGATTGGTCCTGTCCTTGGATTCAAGCCCTGCTGCACTGGGCTCTGTACCAGCACGAAATTCAGGATAATTTCAAAAAGGTGTCTAGAAGACCACAGAACTAAAGCTCCATTTTCAAAAGTAGCTTTTGCACTTGGGAGGCTAGTTTCCAAGCCAAGTAAGCTCGTACCTGCCAAGTACGGGTTTAGAAAACAGGTTGGTTGGAGTGTGAAGTCATTGAAGAACATGTGAAAAATATGCCTTTCAGGACAGTTAAACAAAAAAGGGGTATGAGTACCTGGTAACTGAGTCCTCTGGTAATCCACCTTTTCCAGCTACCTGTCACACAAACTTCCTTTGGAAGATTTTCTTCTCCTGTTACTCCTGAGGGAGTAAGTCACCATGAAGTATTAATGAAGTGTGTGGTAGCTACTGATCTGCTTGTACAGAGAAGTTAAAACTGCTCTTTCTGCACACTGACTCATGAGGTACCAATTACTGTTGATATTTACAGGAGCTTGATGAATACCTGTAGAACGCAGGAGTAAGTCACTGCCTTGGAGAAATTTCTGTTGCTTTAAAACAAGACACAAGTGAGTGCAACAAGTATTAGGATAGCAGGAGAAGAAATAATGAAAATAATAACAATTATGTTCTGCTAATCGCTCTCAGTTGCCACCATCACTGACTAGGTGAAGAATTTATCCCAAGGAAGCTACTGGCCTTGTGAGTTCGTTCAGGGACATCTTTTGTGTCCAAGATGCTGTGAGGAACAATGCCTGGAGACGTTTTTTGAAGAAGCCAAAAAATGCTAGTCACAGCTGGCACAAATAGCATTGCAGATGGGGAAGTGGGTGATGAGAAACGGGAGCTGGGAAATACGGAGCAGGGCTGTGTGGTCATGAAAAGCTTGAAGATGTGAGAAAAAGAGAAATCGGTAGAGAAGGAAGGGTGAAGTTCTTGAGGTATTGTGCTGCTCAGAGTAGAAGTGTTGACCTTGATTTCCTTTGATGTTTTTTCCAAGACAGGTGAGGCTATCCCACATGAATGAGGTAGCCTGCAGGTCTGGAACATCAAAGCTTATGAGAGTGCTGTTTAGAACAGTTATGACTTGACTGACCTTCCCTGGGATGCCGATGGTAGTTGGACCGGGCTGAGGGCTTTTTCTATGTCTCGCGTGAATGTGGGGATCTGGATGCAGACTGCACCATCCATCCTTCCCGAAACAGTCTGAAGCTATATCTTCTGTTTTTCAAGCCTCCAGATGTAAGCACTACCAGATGTTCCTGAGCTATCTGCACCACACAGCTCTCGGTAAACTGCTCTAATACAACGTAAGAGGCTCACACAGCTCACAAAGCAGCAACGTAGGCAGGGTTGAAGCATCCTGATGCAGTATTGCCTAACCCTGCAGGTTTTGTGTGCTCTCTGCACTAGGTTTAGCATCCTAGCATCAGTTCATCTGAATGGTCTCCAACACTTTTCAGCAAACTTTGGGGTTAAAACTCTGGTGGAAGAGTTGTAAAACTCCTCCCACTGTTCTGACCTGTGGAGGTATTTGGATGTGGAAACAGCTGTACCTCAGCAGGATTAGATAATGTCCGAGTAGAAATGCTAAATCTATGACACTGAAGCCATGTCATCAGTCAATAATCCACAATCCTAATTTTCCAGATACTTGTTACAGCTGGATTTGTGGACACCTTCCATCTTTGGGTGTTTTGAAGCAGACTTCTAAGGAGGGAAGCCGCTATCACAAATGTGTGGCAGATATGCTGATGCTTGGGCTTTCAGTCTGGGGGCAGAGCCATGTAAGCCTTCCTGGAGCTGTTCTCTAGGTTAAACCATGCTCGGGGAGTACTAAATATTGTCATTATTACTTGTGTGACTGAAGAGAGCAAAATTACCTCGGGGAAGAAGGAACCGGCCAAATCCACTCTCCTGGCTGCGTCGCCCTGAAGAAGAATTTTGATTGTGAGCAGCACAACTCCAAGCTGCCGTGAGGTTCAGCTGCTGTCATTTGTAATGCTGAGGCAGACGTGCTGCTTCCTTTCTGGATTGTGTATTTTGAGCACGTTTCAGTAGTGCTCTGAGTTAACATTTTTTTTCTCTTCCTCTACAGTGCCAGTCATTGCCTTTTCTTCATTTTAGTGATTAATTGCTCTAAATACTCCTGCTCCTGGGCTGCGGGAGTACAATTTCTGAGCTGTATTTCATTTGAACTTGCTATGCAAGTACAAGCGAAGTTGGGGGAGTGCACACACCCACGTATCGCTAGGTAGAGATGGTTGCCAAAAGGACACCAAGTAAAAGAACAGTTAGTTCTTAAACAAGGGTATAATCTAATAAGCCAAAAAAGAGAAAATTACATATTGGAATCTTCAGTGCCTTCCCCCTCCCCCCAGTTTTAAAATTTACAGCTAGTACAACCCCTGACTAGAGCAGTAATTTAAATATATATAGGCATCTGTGCTTCTAAGAAAAGGAAGTGTGTCTGTTTGGGGAGCTGTGTGGAATGAGTTGGTGGATCTCAGTCCAACTTCTGGCATCCAGGTTTTCACATCACTCAAAGCCACCCTCTATCCCAGCCCTCCTCCAGGGCTTGTGCCAAGCTCTTCCTCTCTTCCTTGTATGATCCCACCTGCCTTAGCACCTTCTGCAGAGATGGAGTGCAATTGTGGTCCTTCTGGGCTGGCACTGGGACATGCTGCTGGCCTGTCAGCCTGCACGTGGAGAGTAGCATTGGCTGTCTTCTTCCTCTCTCCCGCAGTGTGGCCGATGCTGTTGCACATCGCTTCCTGTGATCCCATGTGTTAGACACTTCTAGCCATCCCCGTGACTGGGTTTTGCCTGGCATGTGGCATCATCTTTGCAGCATGCTGAAAAGAGGCCAGCTAGAAGGCATGGTGCTGTCTTGCATTAGGATCATGGCACATCCCCTGTCATAGGGTAGACCTGCTGACATGCACCTCTCCTGGGTGTGCAAAATATATCAGGAGCATGGAAGCTGTCTGGGATGTGGTAGGCCAGCACTTCTCCACCTTTTCTATACCATGGCTCTGTTTTGTTACGGGCAAAAAGCTTCAGGAATTGCAACAAATTTAGCAGCTCAGAAGTAGGAGATTATTTCCTGATGCTTGGAGGTTGCAATTTCCTCCTCAGCTCTGAGATGGAAAATCCATGGCTTGCTGCTGCCCTCCTTCATCTGTTCTTAGAATGTCCATTGCCAGGACCCTCAATCTGGTCTTCTTTGTGTGCTGCTTTCCAAACCTCACCATGTGAATTTTTTTCACATAGAGCTGTCGCTGTGCCTGGGTGTATTTAGCTCCTGCACCTCTTGAAAAGCACAACAGTCCTTTCCGATGAGAGTGGCACTCTGCAGGCTGAGTGCTTTTACCTTGACTCAAAAACTTAAAAGGAAATGTTAATTGCTTTAGCAGTGTTATTGTTGAAAAAGGCACACTGGGCAGAATAGCTTGGCCAGACGAATCCTGGTGCTGATAAGAGAGAGAGCAATCTGTGTGAGTCTGTGAAAAGTCAGTAGTGCCCAGTGCAAATTCAAAAGTGGAGTGGAAATATCTCCACGATTCTCTTCCTCATCACTTTTGTCTGGAGATGACAGAACTGACTGGTGTCTCAGGGCTGCGTTAACCTCTGCACTGCTTTGTAACAGGCTCTGAGTTTATTCACTGTGCTGCCTTGTGCTGCTTTTCTCTGTTATGGCAAGTGGCCAATTGCAATGGAAATGCAGAGGGGAGAGGGAAAAAAAAGACTCTTTAGAGAATGCATTAGTTACAGGAGTCACAAAGGACACAGGTACGGTGCGTGCTTGCTCTTCTAGACTCGGAAACGCTGTGGATGGAACAGCACGATCAAATTCAATATTCACTCAAGCCTGGGGGATTGAATAGGTAAGGAAAAGGTGACACAGCTCTCTGGGAGCCTGGGTTCAGAATCAGGGGGTAAGACCCCAGAAGCAAGATGGTGTCCCAGCTCCCATCTTCCATAGGACCAAGTCCACATGGCCTTGTAGTTGCTGGCAGTTTGAGATGCCTTGGGCTATCTCTCTGGTACCCAACCTACACTCTTCTGATGCCTTTGCTGTTTCGTTTCTTTTTTTCCCCTTGAATTCTGGAGATTTTGCAGTTACAACAGTTATAGTTTTGTATGTGTGCAGAATCACCCCTCTCTTATCTCAACACATAGCACATATTTAGGCATCCTCGGGATCATAAATGGAGGTTACTTAACGCAAGAGGAGGCAAGGAATGAACACTTCCTACCTGTGCTGTTAGAAATGAGCCATTCTATAGAAAAGGATCCAGCAAGAGTAGAAGGGAGGGACCATGTGATGCTGCAGCATGGTGATGAGATGAGGAGAAAGTCTTTGAGTCTGATTTTTTGTTCCCTGCACCAATTCTGGGGTTTTTATTTGAACAAAATACTTAAACAGTCCTGACAGCCACATCTCTCAAGACCTCGAAACAAGGTTTTGAATTTTACTCTGTGAACTTGACACGTCAAGCATAGGCATTACTATACCTGTGTTCCGGGTACCCAAGGACCTTACTGCTTCTATCCTTAATTTGACTGTCTCAGTTTCCTACAGGTGTACTGGTGCCTCCCTCTTCCCCTACATGTGCAGTCTGCACTAGGAAAAAATCATTCCCTCGTCTTTTACTACATTTGTGCAGTAGATAATATATAGATGCTTGGCTGGCATTTGAAAAGCCCAACTCAAATCCAGTGAGCTAATGTGTTATTTCAATTTCTGTATGCACCTGCTATTGTTCTACAAATTCCTGGATTTTTTTTTTTTTCTTTTACAAATTTATGCTCATTCTCCCCAAAGAGGTTTTAATGGGCAGAGAGAATTAAGGTAGACAGCATGTAAAAATCCAGACACTTGCAGAAGAGCAGCAACCTAAATTGTCATCTCAAGTTATCTCTGTATTTTGTTATTGCTTACACTTACAAAGTGCTTTGAGCTGTGAGGAAGCAGCTGGTTTGTAATCGTGGAGATGATTGGTATCAGGTAGAATCAGAAATGACCCATTGCATGCAATGTGGTAACGATGGTCTTCTGCATGTGAGCATGGTGGAAGCTCTGCTATTTCAGAGAAATGTCTACTGTCTTATGTGGCCACAAACTGACTGTAACCGGCATTTATTTAACAGTGTCTCCCACTCACACTATAGAATACTCAAAAAAGATAGCTTAATCAGTCAAATCTTAGTGCTGGCTTGTGGGTCAGGAATAAAATGCCATAAAAGGCATCTCAGTAGACAAATGAGAAAGGAAAGGATATGTAGTTTGTAGAGTAGGAAATAAATTGGCCTGAGCATCTTGGAAAAAAAGTTAGCCTGATGTTCTGCAGACTTGTAGGCTACGACATCATTCCCTACATGTTTTTTCTTGCTCTACCATTCACTGATAGACTCATTCCCTTTGCATTACTCTTTTTTTTTTTTCCCTGTATATGAAGCTGTCCCACCCTCTCCCCCACCTTTACTCTCTTTTTGCTCCTTAGCCCATAGTATGTCTAGTTCATGGAATTTCTACCCAGGATCTGATCCTGAAGGGTTATACAGCAGGCAACTGTTATAGATCAGAACTGTTGCTGGTAGGTGAACAGTGGTGGCTATTAAAAAGTGCCAATTAATGCTTGTTTGAACTATTCAGTAGCCTCTAGAACTGGGTGGTAGCCTAAGATATTTCTAACATACCCAGAAGGACCTGGGCTTCAGATTTCACAGGCAACTGAGGGTATTTAATCCTAGCACAGCACAGTGTTTCTCCTGCCCTGTGACTTTTTATTCACAAGTAAGGAAGACTGGCAGTGTGGTAACAGTGCTGTGGCAGAATGGGGCTGCTTGGGTTTAACACCACAGTTGTGATGATGTTTCTGTGGATTTTCCCTGTTTTTCAAATCAGTCTTTTTTTTTTTCCTAGGATGGTCCTTCTTTGTATTTGCCATTGCTCCGAAGAGAGCAAGCCTTCAAGATGTGGATGGTAGTAAAGATAGTGACTTAGGTGAGATTCATGTTATTGCTCTGTTAATGGCTCAGTAAGATGCATAGAGAAGAGTAAGTCCAAGGGCAAGGGAAGGAAATAGTGTTATTGGAAGCTTGATAGTGTGATGCCAGGATTCACGTCCTTCATGAATGGAGCTGTGTCACTCACTCTAATGATGGTGCTTTTCAGCCTGAAATTTCACACTGCTGCTAAGAAATGCTGCATGCCATAAGTGGTGTATTCCCAAGCAGGGGGCAAGGACTGAACTGACACTTTTAATTAAAAATAGAGGAAAATTACTGTATATTTAGTATCTGCCCTTGTTGCTGCAAGGGAATCCAGCTGCGTGTCCCGTGTGTCTCCCAGGAGAGGCAGCAACTCTTTCCAGCGCTGAAGTTGAACACAATCCAGGGCAATCAGTTCTGTTCCTGAAGTGAGTCAAAGCTGCTTAATATGTCCCTGCAAATGCAATGGGAACCCCAGAACAGCACCCTGAGATCGGCATCCCTTGATAGAATCTAAAGAGGCAGAGAGGAAGAGAAAAAAGTGAACGTCTTGCTCAGCCTGAAGTAATGGGCACAGGTCTGTCCTCACAAACTCACTTCAGATCCGTGTTGTAGGCAGGAGAGCGACTGCACCACAGAGTCTGGAAGAGTTTTTACTGCTGGGCAGCCACAGAGGGTGTCACGGTTTAGGGTGAGGGCAGCCCCTTAGACCTAACAGACACACTCTGTTAACCCCCCCTCCCTCCCCAGAGGGGAATAGAAAAGGAATAAGAGAGAGAGACTTAGTGATTAGAAAAAGGAAACTAGAACAGCTTTAATGATGATAATAATATTATAGAATATGTACAAATATATACAAACCCAGTATTGAACCCAACCCCCCTGATGGCAATTACATCACTGTCACCACTGATGCTGTGGAGCAGGCACTGGGGGTCCCAGGCCGGGCCCCACAGCAGACGGGGGCTGTGTTCAGGAGCTGGATTATGCTACCGGGTTCAGGAACAC
>JAAGNO010021652.1:7174-50660 GCA_033439905.1 Ceryle rudis
GGATCCCAGTCTGAGCTGCATTCCTGGGTTCTGTAGTCCCAGGTGCAAGACCCTACACTTGTCTCTGCTGAACTTCATAAGGTTCCTGCCAGCCCCCTCCTCCAGCCTGTCCAGGTCTTCATGAAGGGCTGTGCAGTAGGAATAACTAATTCAATACATTTCCAGGTGGCTATGGAGAAACTAAAGAGATGCAGAACCAAACTTTGTAACACATCAGTTTGGCAGAGCTTATGTTTGTACCTTATGAACTCCCTTTTGGATAAATGCAGCCACTACAAAACCAACACAGATCTAACCAAGTTCAACATATAGTTAAGGGCTCTTCTTTGAAAACTTAGAAGACAACTCTGGCCATGTGTTGCCATGGATCTTGAACATGGCTCTTCTCATATCTATATATCATCCTTAAAAGATTTCCTTCATCTATAAAAAATTACATATATCAATTTGCAGAGAAAGTGTCAGTGTTGGCCTGTTACTTCCACGGCCAAAAGATGAACGTGTTAATGCAGTGTTTCCTGGAACATGAAGACCTCTTCTTTTTGTGTGTGTGTGTGGCAGCATCCAGGACCATTTGCTTTGTGAAACTTTTGGGAGTAGTTAAGAGCTTGGTAAATCTACATGACCGTCTCATAAACAGTGTATTTTTTTTTTTTTTTTTAATGTTAAGAACCAATTTGCCTTTCTAGAAGTTAAATGAATAGGATTCAGAGTCCCTGATTTCTGGGATGTCTGGGGATCAATATGTCCTGGTGGAAGCAGGAAATGGGAAGAAACAATACAGTCAATTCTCTTGCTACTGTCTGTCATGGGTGGTAGAATTGCAGTGACTTTGACTACAACAGGGGATGGACAGGATCACAAGTGACATATCCTTCATATTTTTCCAGATGATCAGGGAAAGTAAAGTTTCATATTTCTTCATCTATCCCAAAACCTTTTAATATAATACGCAACATTGTGTGGGGTTTTACTCTTACCATCTTTTGTTTCCTTATGTGCCACTCAGTTAGCAAGAGAAATATGCTGGCTAAAACTACTGTGTTACAAAACGTTTAGGGCACCTCATAGTTACGTGACACAATTCTCTCTGAGCTGTGGATTAAAGCACATGAGTTAATTAAAGTAAAATAATAATTGCTCTGGGACATGTGGGACAGTGATCAGATGAGTTAGTCCCCTTTGGTTGACAAGATAGAAGAATCAGATGTACTCCTGCACTTGGGAATGCCTGTAGCTTTTTCCTCAGCATTTGCTCTGTCTGTGGTTATCTGTGCCCCTATCCACATCCATGCTGATGACTGCAATGAACTCACTAAGAGGGTTACTGCAGACCTTCAGGTCGTAGACCACTGGAATCTATTAAGCACCTGTGTGGGTGCTGGATTTGCTATCCTAAGGCATAGCAAGTATACACATTCTGAAGCACCAAATAAGTGCTGTATGTTCCAAAAAGTCTAACAGCTTCCTGTTTGATGGCAGATGGGAGTCCAAACGTGAGCAGTAGTTGTGAGAATTCTGCGCTCTGTTTTGGGAATGACTGTTGTTGTTATTAATTACCTCAATCGTTGGCAAGCCTTTGCTAACAAACCTTTGATTTCATGCCCTGTTCTACCAGATCTCATCATACATGTAGCCAGCAACTTTAACTCCCAAGTGACAATGGCCAGGACTTTCTTAAAGCTATTTATAAAGATTACATTGTCTGTGGCTTGTCTACAGAAGAAAGAAAGAAAGAAAAAAATCCTTTGTCTTGCATCAGATGAAAGAAGATAGCCAATAGTGCTATATTCAAATGCTATGTGTCAACATACGGTCTCCTGGCTCACTATGTAGAGACAGTCAACTTTTTAAAAAACAGTTTACTTTGGAAATCTGGTCAGGTGATTTAGATGTCAGACTTGGAGGTGCTACGGGATCCTGATGAGTAGGTAAGACTTTGGCATAAGGGAGAGGCTGGGTACCTGAACCAGTGGAAGAAAAGAACAAGCAAGCCAAGGTCATGTTCCATGAAATTGCAATATAGACAAGAAAGCACCTGCTGCTGAATTCTGAATTAATTATAAGTCTAAGATAGGAGTTATCTAATGTTTATGGAATTGCCAAAAAAAAATCTCTGCCACTAGTTAGGCGTCTGTTGCTCAGAAGACGAGCAAACTCCTGAGTGAGGGGAGGCCCTTAGATGGCACTCTGATTTCACAGGGTTAGAAATACTGCCCTGCTGATGAAGATTTGGTTTTCTTCAGTTACTTTTCTCAACAGTTTAGGTAGCAAATTTTAGCATTGCAAATCCCTGCAATGAGTGTGTGGCAATCAGGTTATCTCCTTGTCCTACTTGGCTGCCTTCTGAGAGGATGTGCATCTAGGACCTAGAGGAAATGGGTGTGGGGGACCAGTGAGCCAGTCACCCTTCTCTCCTCCACCCCCTTCATCACTAGGAGACGTCATGGATCAAACAGAGTTCCTACACTGCTCTGGTAATACGGGCCAGAGGCGCTGTGTGAATACAGCCATTGTCTAAATAAGTAATTATGTAAGTCCCCTTCCCGCCCCTGTGACCTGTATCAGCACTTGCAGGCAGATGCCAGGCTAAATGGAAATGAGCAGAATGGGCGATGCCAGCTGGCCAATGCAAACCTTGTGTAACTCCCACAAGGGGAAATGGAGAACAAGCATCCTCAATCCCACAGACGTCATAAATCTTTGATCCACAGTTTTCTGAAAAACTTTTCATGGTAATTCCGTGGCTCACCCACTTCTAAACCCCAAAGGTTTTATGACTTTTTGTAGACCACAAAAATATATGGAACAAATCCACTAAAATCTGCTCAGGATCGAGCACATTATTTCTAATCCTGCACAATATTAACTGTTATAAGGAAATAAGAGTGTTGTGTTCTGGAAGAAGGGCAGATTCGCCCTTCTGAAGAGGGAAGGGAGCAGGTGGATGGCAAAGAGTGCCTCTAAAAAGCATGGCATTCAGGAAGATAATTCCCCTGGGATTAAATGAAAACACACATTGTTTAAGTGACCCCCTGCAGGGGAAATTTGGAAATCTTTGCTCTGGGGCTTAAAAAGAAGCTTGGAAGAGAGTCCTGGTTGCAGCAAATGGAGTTGGGTCTGTGCCTGGGGGAGGAGTGATTATTCTGACTACAAAGGAGTGACTTTCCCTTGAAACAGAAGGTTGAAACCATATTTTGGGGAAGTCAAGAGTAGGAAATAAGCTAACAGCTGTGATGGTGCTGAATGCAGGTTTAATTATTTTTTTTTCTTCCTGCAAGTTGTAGCCAAAGAGCCATCATAAAGAGCTGGGTCATGATTCCACATTTTAGTGATGAACTTCCACAGCTTAGTGAGCTGATAGGAGGTGTTTGATGGTATCTGGGTCAACTGAGCCCATTTTTCAGGCTATAACAAGATAATGTCTCACTTTCCTCTCTGCTCAGGACTGTCCTGCCTCCAGAGCAGGCTGACACACAAGTATGGCCTTCTTTTAGCTTCTTTGCAGTAGGTATGAAATGCCCAAATAACTAGAGTGGTCACATATGGCAAACTGAAGACTTCACACACAGCAAGCTACATGAACAGAGCTTTTTGTGTTACATATTTTTGTAGCCTCTCCTTTGAATCCTTTGACATTTGCCCCTTTTCTGTAGCAACATAATGGGAGGAAAAACACTTATGGACAATATGTTTGGGTAAAATAAATGATCCCTGAAAAGGTTTATCAAAAATGTCTTTTTTTTTTTTTGTTGTTGAGAAGACACCCTCAGTGGGTCTCTGTGATCTACTGAAGGAAAGGATGGATGGGGATGGAATTCTGCAAAGTATCAATACCAGCAAGTTTCTGTAGCCATTTTGTTGATATGAAGAATATATTAAATATCACTACCTTTTGTTTCTTTTCACCAGTGTAAACTTCCACTAGAGTAGTAGTTAGTTCAGAGGATAAATCTATTTGTAATGCCAGATAGGCCTCTACCTCTAGGAGCTGATGGAAGGACACAAAAAGTTGAGAAAGAAAGAGCAACAACCACATGAAATAGAGATTTTTTTTTACCTCAAATAATTCCCTAGCATCAATACAAGAACTCTGACAAAAAAAGCCCTTTCTAAAGCTCATCAGGTAGGAAGAACTTTGTGATCCCTCAAGTCAACAATGGGGCAGGAAAGGTGAAGAACAAGGAACTACAAGGTCCTTCAATTCTCCTCCACCTGACATTATTGTTCCCAGCCCAAGGATAAGGGTCTTGACCTCCTATGTGAGCCAGATAAGCTGTCTTTCCCTCTTACAGCCCCCCAACCCCCTGAAGCACCTGGGACAGCCGTTTAGGCTGGGATGGGCCTGGGATCCTTCTTGATCCATCTCCAGAAACTCTTTCAGGTCACCAAAGTCTCTACCTCTCACTGGGCAAATAACCTGTTTAAGATCCCTGAAAGAAAGGCAGACATCAGGGGTTTTTATTGCTGTTTTTAAATTTTTTTTCGTTTCCTCCTCATTGTGGTTGTTGCTTTCCCATGTGCTCCATTAGAGTAGGAACAAATAAAATTAAAGAAACAGAGTAAGGTGCTAGAAATTGGGAATATTCTCCACTGGTTTCCAATCCTCTGTCTTATACTGTATCGGGAACGGAAGAATCCTAGAGAGCACACTTGCTGCTGCCAAGCAAATCTTTATTTTATAGCACAAAAGCGGCTTCCTGGACAAACATCCCATCCAACCATGCATTTTTCCCCCCTAGTGAGCATCATGGTTATTATATGAAAAAATGAAAAGTAACTAATATTAAGACTTCAGTATCCTCAGATGCCCTTAATTAATTCATTTAGAATTAACTTGAGGTTAATATTGATGGAAGCAATTTGTTAAATACAGACTAGAAAATTTCATCTGGAAGTAAATGACTACAGGATGCACAAAAGGCATTTGATACCAAGGGGGAAGGCAGCTGTAAAATAAAACAGAGGTGTGAAAAGTAGTAACAGTGAAGGTCATTCTGCCAGCAAGAATGAAATCACTGGTATTTTTATATTCTATATTTTTTTTCTAATTCCAGATTAATTTTCTTAATAAGATTGAACAGACTTTTTTTTTTTTTTTTTTTTAATGGCAATTCTCTATTTCAGCTGATGGAGCTTTTGCAGAGAGCTTCTCCAGGTCCCTGAAAAAGCCATCTAGCCCAGAGAGGAGTGAAGAGGCAGCAAGACTGCTGCTACTTAAATTAACTGAAACAATATTTTGTCTGTACAGGCTTCTGAATTCCCTCAGTAAGCCTTAAAAAGAGCCATCTGGTCAGAACATTACATCTCTCGTTAGAACCTGCTTGGGAAATTGGAATGAGGCTTGTGAGCACTTGTTAATGCTTTTTAAAGAGGGATTTGGGAGGTGGGCAAGTTGCCTCGGTGGACTGCCTGGTGCAGAGCAGGTTTTGGCACAATAGGCAGGTAACTGCAGCGATGGGTGTCACCCCACTATGTGCCTGCTGGAAAGCATTGCCCGTGCTGGGACCGTGCTGGCACAGCACAGCCCTTCTAAAAGCAAGGGCACTCACTCTGTCTCACCGAGACCCTGCAGGCACCTCCTTGAGCAGACAAGGCCAGAGGGGTGGTGCCTTGATAAGGAGGAACCCAGAGGGGTGCCTTCCCATGCCCTCTGCAGGGCCCTCTCCTGGGACAGCAGCTGCCTGCTCCAGGAGCTACCTCTGGCTGGAAAGGCTGTGGAGGGGCACAGCATCCATCCTTCTGCTCCCAGCTCATGGAGGTACTTCTCCCTGCGGTAAATGTCAAAGCACCACCCGAGTCCCTCTCCCCCTGCGTTTTGGACACAGGTCTTTAATGAGTGGAGAAAAACAGATTAAGAGCCACCAAATGCCTGCTGGGGAGTGGGAGTTGGCAAGAAAATGTTTTGCATGAGTTTCTGCCCTGCTTAGGAGCTTTTGCAGCCCTGCATAGTAAAATCTGTCTTCTTCTCTCCCCACCTGGCATAACTCCCTTAGGACTGATCATGCCAGTGTAGGAACCAGTATAGCACAAGCAATTAGCTAATACTGCCCCTTCTGCTCTACTGTAAAGGTTCAAAATTTGCCCCCAGATGGGTCTTTCCAAGAGAAAAGGCTTCAGCTGTGACATAAAACACATTTCTAAAATATTTTTCAAATAATAAAATTGTATAGAGAAAACTTAAGTGCTAATATGAGCTCTCTTGATGTCTGATCATCAATTTTAACATTAAAATTTCACTCGGCTACTTTTAAAAAAGATAAACAACATAACAGTGGCCTCTGCTTAAAGCCCACCTGTGCTCTCCATCTTTGCACAGAGATGCACCTGAGCCTATATTTCTTAAGGCTGAAGCTTATAAAAGGTGGCAATTTATCAGAATCCCTGAACCCCCCACTCTGCAGCATGAGGAATATACATTGCCTAATTAACATAACTGACAGTAAATGCCCTGCATCCTCAGAGGAAGGGCTGATGGTGCTGCAGCCCAGCATGCACAGAGGTACCCTGTGCTGCTGGCATCGCTCTGGGATAGGAGCCAGCTTAGCTGGTGGCATGTCAAAGCTCTGCCTGCAGTCTGCCCTGGGTGAGGGAAGCAGGGAGCCAGGCTGCTCCCTCACCCCCAGCTCTGTGTAAAGCCTTGAGATATAATGCCCTGTAAAGAGCGATATAATTCTTGCAGCTTGATGGAGGTCCCGCACCACCCCATGCCAGAGGAATGCTCCAGCACGTCCTTCCCAGGAGGCAGCCTGGAGGATCCTGACACCCCTGGGGCATTGTCCTGTTCTCCCAGCACCCTCAGGCTGGACTGGGGTGGAATGGATCCCTCATGGCCAGGGCTATACTCAGAAAGCTGTCCCAGCATCCGTGGCACTGCTGGAAGAGGGAGGGCAGCGAGCAGAGACCTCCCTGGGTGGTAGTGGGAGCTGGATCTGGCCCAAGCACGAGGGCGCATCGTCTCCAAGATACAGTGGCTTGGGGTAGCTTTTCCTAAACAAAGAGCATTATAAGGGAGCCACTGCTGGAAATTTCCATTCCTTTGTTGGGTAGATGCTGTGTAAATAAATGCATTCCTAAGATTTTTCATAATCTTGGTCCGTAAAAGAAACTGTATAGTTTGTTGAATCACCGGAGTTCATATACATTATTCCTCAGCCGCCGGGAACATTATATACAATGGCACGAATATAATGCAAGAAACATATGCTAAAGGTCTTTTCAGAAGCACTCTGTGCATTCGTATGTAACATGTACAGGTATTTCTTCTGTTTTGCCCCATGGGATCTAAAATGTTCAACCCGTATTACAGCTTGGGTTTGTGAATTACTTACCTTAACTCTAATCCTTAGCTGACAGGCGATTTCAGTGGCAGCATTTAGCTATTCCCCTGTTTAAGATGTGGGTGCTTTGAAAGCATTTATAAAGTAGTGCATGAGATAAATTTGTAAGCAATCTCTTACTTTTCTGCTTTTCTTCCGGTCTGAGTTTTATTTAAAACCCAGATGATTCAGAAAGATCCTGTTACCATAATGATATTGTGCCTGATGTATTTACACGTCAGATGGCCGAAACCTCCATTTTCAATGTCTTACTTTCTTGTCAAATATAAACACTAACAACATATAGGAGAGATTATATTGCTGTATCCAGTGTATTGATAGTGTAAGTGCAGGAGTTTCTTACATAGCAAAGACTATTGTACCTTCACTAACAGAAGTCAGATCTTTTTCTTGAAATAAACTAGCAACTAACTCTACCTCCTTGGACTCAGTTAATCCGGATTTATAAGATCACTTCCTTGTATAATGCAGTACAAATACTTCAGCAATTTAGAACGGAAACTGTCCTTTAGACTACCAGAACAATGTTTATTACTCTTCTTTTTTATTCTTCTGACATCTATCTTCTATTTAAACTTTCCCAACAGCTATGCCTGCTTTCTTTAGGATTAACGTTTTAATTTTGAAAATCAGATCCCCTAGTAATGCAATTCTACTGAAAAGATATTGAAATGACATGGAAATATTACTTTTCTTTTTAAGCACCTTTTATTTTTAGATCTCAGAGTTCTAGACAAAGAGAGTACTTAATAAATAACTGTATAAAATACTAAAAGTACTTTTTCAACATTTGTCTTCTAATTGTCCAAAATACAACGTTAGCATTTATTTCCTAGGCGTGCTATTTTCCAGTCAGATTAGAAATGTAAAAAAATCCCAAACTCACAACCAAAACAACCTAGAAGCCAAACAAAACCAACCCCTCTAATACGACTATCTCTGTAAGGTAAGCCCAAATACTTTTGGCTAGCTCGTTAGCTCTCTGTTTTCCTTCTATTTGGACAGTGTCATAGCATCTCCAATTCTGCAGTGCTCATCCAAGATCCTAATTTTTCCTGACCTCAGTACTCACATTTAGGGGCTACTATGTCAAAGCATTTCAGCCTCCAGGATGAAGCAGCCTAGTTGAGCCTTCTCTCAAAAAAAGATTATTATGGCAATTGTAGCTCTCAAAATGGAATAGATTATAAAAGGTTATTACTGTATTTTAATATAAAACATTGTTGAGTAAGGGCATCAAACTTTAAATGAAATTAATAACAAACTATGATCCCAGAGATGGCAGACTGGTAACTTACCTACCACACAAACAGCTGCACAAATCCCTCACATTTATTTTTTCCAGGCTTTCAACTTTGATTAATAACATGGCAAAACCATGCAAGTCTCAGCCATATTAACCACAGCTATATTTTCAGTCTTACTGACATGAACACTTTAATATAATAAAAGGAAAAGGAAAACAGAAGAGGTGTTTCATTAGGACACACGGATTACTAAAACCTCTGTGTGGAGTATTTGTCAGGAGGTGGTAGGGGAAGAGTTATTACTTACATTTTAGCATGTCACTAGGACGCAGAGCAAGAGGATCCCTCAGTGAGATATGTTTGCTTTGGAAAAAAAATTAAGTAATCAGACTGTCCAAGCTCTTTTTACTGACACGCTTATAATACCAAATTGCAAACTCGGTTAAGAAGTTTGCTGTGCTATGTGGAAAACTGGTTTTCCGATTTTTTTATGAAGCCTGGTAATACAGCAGTGGTACAAGATCCAGAAGTTCACGTATTAACCTGCCAGTCTGTTTTAATTGATAGACGGCTACATGCAAAAATATATGAAGCATGCAACCTGGTTGGTTAAAAAAATAGCCCAAACCACAAACCCTCATCTATTCTTGCAGCTGGTTATAGAAGCTTATATCCTATTTTAAAAGCATTTATAGAAAAAAACCCCAAACCAAACCCAAACAAAATCCCCCGGAATGGCTGATATAAGAAGAAACCAGCATTATGTCAGTAAAATAACAATGTCAAAACAAACCCAAAGACTAATGCTTGCCTAATACAGAATTATTCAGTATTAAACATGTTTGGCTTCATGGTTGTGTGATACTGGGACTAGACTTAAATTTAGTCCAGTGTCCTCAGAGACTGTTCATGACAGGGGTATTCCTTAGATGAATTTCTGACACTAAATTCAGCTGAATGAATAGTATTATACACATCATAAACATAAACAATGTTTGGCTGAGTATGTTGTTTAACTTTGTTTCTGCATCTACCTGCCTACACATTTGCACCAGCAGTATGTTTATAACAAAGCCTTTTGTAAGAGAGCCAAGCTTTGTATATTGGAGCCATGGGCAAACCAGTCATATATTTTCTATTTCTAAATTGTTTTCATGGAGACAGCTACATCTCAAAATAGAGGGAACAAAAGAAAGAGATACAGGCACACAGCGTCCTAATACTGACCCTGAAATAACTGCTCAGGACAGTACCTAAATATCATAGTCAGGGATGTGTTGGAAACATCCAGGCACCACAGAGAGGATGAGATAGCCTAGCAAAGAAAAGGGCAGATACTCTGTCACACTTTTACCTTGAGATGAACGCATTGTTTCTACTTTGACCTTTTCATCATTTCTAAATGCACAACATCCCCAGTATCAAAAATGCATGGAAATGGGAAAGGCACATACCCTAATCTATTTCTACCCACCAGAAAGCGAAGAAATGTACAGAAAACCTTTATATGGCACCAGAGAAAGTAAGACCCTATGCATAGTCCTATTTATGATTTGTCTCCCACTTGAATGACACGAGTGCACGCAAACCGTTCCTGCTCTTCTGCACTCCCCATTCTGATATCGGGACTTTCCTTTTATCCAGACTGGGCTTGGCTGCAACTAAAATAAACATATTTAGCTGCAACTTTTTTTCTTTTCTTTCAAAAAGAGGCAAACTGGATTATAGCAAATAACCTTTAAGATAATTAACTGACAATGCCGCAACTAGCATAAAATCTTCCTTCAGGCGACCCCTAATTTAAGTATTACTGGCACAAAGTGGAGACAGATTGTGCATCACCACCGCAATATTTACATAGCAGAAACCCACAGAGCAGGAAACGTGAGACTCAATGATGCACTAAATTAGGAACAATCATATTCTAGTGTTAATTTGCTTTCTCCTCTATCCAAATTTCAGGTCCAGCAATTGGTACAAATGCGCATAAAACATTCCCATTTTTAATGATTAAGAACCACAATCTGCAAGCAGTTCTGCTCAAAAGCAAATTCACTTACTACTAGGGATGTTTGCAGGATCAAATCCCCCAAAGTGATACAGGTTTACCAACATAAGAGATTTTTTAGAAAATCAAGACCTCCTGATCTGTTTATTTCTTTCCATAAATGATCTGCACAAGCAGAATCAGCCAGGCTACCTGCCTTTTGATTGCAAATATTTTCCTACGACAGCGATTCTGTGGCATGATGGAGAAGCGGTTTTAATCCTCCGACGTTGTAGCTATACGCAGGTACTCAAAAGGCTGTGTAATCAAAGAATTAAAGTTAAGATGGAGTGGAGGGAAAATAGCTGGTCTATTTGCAAATATATTGTTAAGTGACACATTTATAATAAATATACACTCTATAGTCTATCCAGACACAGATTTCACGAGCACTACTCTCAGTTACAGCACCCTTCATCAGATAAATACAAAGAGACATCATCCACCTTTCTAAATCTTAAATATTATTCATCTCTGGATTACACTATGGCATATTAACAAAATATTTACCTTGCCTAATCGCTGGTGTTCTTCAAAAGCAGAAATCAGTTCTTGTGCCCACTTTATTTTTTCAGGGCTCGGAGAGAACTGTTCCTGGACAACAGCAATTTGGTTGGGGTGAATCACCTGCTTACCTACAAAGAAGATTAATAACACCAGAATCATGCATCGACAAACAGATGTTCAAGCAAAATGTTCCAACCACTTGAGGCTCTCATATGCCTCGCAGACTTTCTTGCACTTTAACTAATTATTTTACTTGATTTCTTTTATTTTTTAAACTGGACAACAGGCAGATAGCCTTTTGCCATATTTTTTTTAAGAATAAAAATATCTTGAGCTATGCTTTCATTCAGTCTAATTTGAAAGAACTCATGATTCTTTTTCCTCCCTCCCCATTTCAATCCATACATCTCTCAGTTGTTTCAGGCACAATTGTTTGTCCAGGGCAGTCAATAACACTTAACTATAATGTATCTTTGCATGTAGCTATATAAATAATAGCTCCGGCTACTCTTAAGTAAGTTGCATTAAAATACCTTCAGAAAATGAGATCTGAAGAAGATGGCAAGAGATTTGTAGGGCTGAGAAGTTACCAGTCACCTAAGGATCATGCCCTAAATTCTCAGTACTGGCTTAGCATCATAAAATCCTCGACGTTTTTTAAATTGTTGTTGCAATAGTTAGAAGTTGCAGGTGTGTTGCAATATTTATTTAGTCACCAGCATATTAAACAACCACCAGTCGTGCCCTGAGGTTTTATGAAGCACTTTTTATTAATCCTTTCTTTTATAAACATACATTAAGAAAATAAAAATAGATGTTGTCTTTTTTTACTGCGGATTTTCAAATGTGAATAGACAGCCACATAATCCGTTTTAATCTGTTGTTGTATTTAGCTACCTTAAAACAAATACATATCTAATTCATTTGACAGTTTTAAAAGTGTAACACTTGACGTTATGTAGTTCATTTCTAAGGGAATTTCACAGACCGGTGTGATTTCTACACTTGGGTTTCAAAGTGCTTTATTAAAGAGAGGCCACCGTAATGCCCAGCTTCCCGCGGAAGAAATGACTCTCCTCTGTGCCAGACAACAAAACTAGTTGGAGGGATGAGCCTGATCCCGCAAAGCTGCCATCGAGCGCTCAGTGGGTCCCAGAGCCGGGTCGTCCTGCCGCGCACTGCAGCCTCTCGCGGGAGCGAGGTTTTTGCACGCAAGGCAAA
The DNA here is from genome assembly GCA_033439905.1 of Ceryle rudis. Lineage (NCBI taxonomy): Eukaryota > Metazoa > Chordata > Aves > Coraciiformes > Cerylidae > Ceryle > Ceryle rudis. Next base: position 19,537 of record JAAGNO010021652.1, read on the forward strand.
GTTTGAAGCGTCAGGACCTGAGGAGGTTTCCTGCTCACAACGGGGTCTGCTCCCATGTTCTCACTGACATTCAGCCAGCCGTAGGTTAGAAATCAGCCCATCACTAGGGCTAAGAAGTCTCACGCATGACTGCAGAGATACACCTATTTGAAATGAAACTACACCTGAAAAAAAACCTTGGGATTATTTTGATCAGACTGCACTGGGTCCGAGTGTAACCTGGTGTGTGAACAAAATCTGAGAATGCAGCAGCACAACCTACTTAATTTAATGAGCAAAGAAATAGTAATTTTTTTTAGCATTGCTATGGTTCTTTACTAAAAGCTATAAGTAGCTCAATCTTATTTTATTTCCTATTAAACAACTTTTAGTTTATGATTTTACAGGCATACAAATATTCAGTTTGAAATTTCAATGTCATAACCATTTAAAAAATAGCTTAAAAATAGGTAAAAGCTGTAAACTCAGTAAGAATTATATATTTTTTTTAAATTACAGTAAGACTAATTTTCTTAACTAACATGTTTTACATTAGGTCTGCTCTAAGGTTTTTTAGTCGATTTAATCAAATGCCACCATTAATAAGATTACGATGTTCCTTATTTGTCATACAACAGATTCTCCCCAGCTAAACTACTAATTCTAAAATTGAGGGGTGTACAAACAATTCCTGCAAAATCCTAATGAGCTTAACTTTCTGGGAAAAATGTGGAATATATTTTAAATTCTATTTAAAGTCAGTCTATAATTATTAAAAAAAATATTAATTTTTAAAGTGCAAACCAATTCTGTATAAAGATATTCTTTTGATAAAGATATCTGTAGTAGTAAGTTACACTTACCATCATTTAAATGCCACTGAACAATTAGTAGAGAATATAATCTAACTTTTGATTTATAGCACTTGGTTGATTTTTTTCAGAGACTACAAATCCAAATAACTGTATAATAGACACAATGCCATGCAGGAACGAAAGAAATATTTTAAAGAGAATTGTTGTTATTGGCAAGTTACTGAGTGAGTGCAAAATTGGAAGACGTTAAAATTTATGACCATGAAATCCTTTTTACAGTACCACTTGATATATCATACTTTAAATCAATACCTGTCAAGTCTTTTAGGTATGATAGTGTCATTTTAGTCTTCTACAAAAGATGGCAAAAAAAAAGAGGAAACCTGTAGTGTTTTTTATTTATATCTGGCTTCTCAGCATATAGCATAGGACCTTCTATAATGACTGTCAGCTGTTAAAGCTTATGGGATGCTTTACTTAATTTTTTACATAAATATTCCTAAAACTGATGGCCATTTACACAGGCAATACACTGGCTTTAAGCCCACGGGTTCTGCTATTGTAAAACATCTTGCTGGGTGTGTATGTGATTGTGTATATATATATATTTATATATACTCCCTCCCCTATATAAATACGTATAAAAATACAAATATACATTCAGAAAAATCTATTAATTTGGATAAATAACAATTGAAAGCACTTGATTTTATGTAAACACTCACCAAAGGAAAAACAGGCTGTTTTTAGGACAAATGGAGACGAAAACTTGGCTGCAATAAGCAATGAGGGTCACAGCAGTAACTAAATAGCTGGTAAATTCTTTGTTATACTATTTTGCTTGTATAATCTTGAGTGAACATATTTGATTACATTAAGGCCAATTCTAGCATTCTAAATCTGAATATGGGGAAATCTAAGGACTTACAACTTTGCTGAATATTTTGGATTTGCATTAGTTTTGAGGGTGATGAATTTTGCCCCATGTATGCAAATAAGCGTGTGTTCTCCAGATAAGAGAGCAATTTGGAAGCCTCAGCTTGTTTTAGTCATGTTGATTTCAGTGTTTTTGATAATTTGTGAAAAAGTATCAGGCAGTATCTTAAATATTTAAAAACAATAAAAATCACATGTTTTGAAGGTGTTATTAAGGTGACATTTCAGTATTTTACTCTCATTTTATCAGAGGACTGCCAGTGGCAAATACGATCTGCAGACTTCTGCTTTATACAAGGTCATGGATTAGGCTAAGACCCATTTGTAGTTTTCTGTGATGAATATTAAATTGGAAATGTTAAAATGCTTCTTTTATATAGTTTTTTTGAATTAAATGGTTTTGCTTTCAGTTTTGAAATTATTTATTTCAATCAAAACAAGTGAGAAAGATTATTATAATAACATTAGAAAAACTGAAAGCAAAATAAAAAACTGAAAGCAAAAGAAACAAAGTAAGAGGTGAAATATTTTGGATCAGATTTTTTTTTTTTTAATCAAAAATATGAAAAAATATTGTTTAGTTTTGACTGAAGCAGATTTTTTTAACATTTTTTTTTGTTTGTTTGTTTGTTTGTTTTCCCCCACCAAATTAGAAAAGCCAGTATTGCTTCGTCTCGAATTATGGTTGCGCTGCTTGTCAGGCTGTTTGCTGGATTTTGGAAATGTGTTGATGATAGGGTGGAAAGGCAGGAGGCAAAGAGCAGGAGCTGCAAGTTCATCTTAATGAAGTCTGTACCTTTTACAGAACTTTACTCCTTGTATAGCAAGGCAAGCCACCTCTATGGCTGAGGTAGAAATTCACTTTGCGCCCTAAATTGCCACATGTCTCTTTTTTATTCCTATTACTCCTATCTGGACCTCATCCTGATGTCAGACAACTTCCACCATAAAGTCAGTGGAGTCCAAACCACCACCAATGTTGTTTATGCTGCGTATTTCTAAATTTCCAAAATTGGCTGCCCTAGTTAAGCATTTAAATACACATTAAGCATCCAGAAAGAGTGCTCTCGAAGGTCCTAGGGATCTGCAACTCCATTTCCTGTCAACAGGAGGTTCAGATGCTTACTTTTTTTCCAAAATTGTTCCTTAAACTAGGGAATATTGGTCAAAGTAGACATCAGCAGGTGCTACCATTCAGGAGCTCTATTATTTTCCCAACTTCAACTGCAGATGAATGAAGGGTGGAAGTCCACATGGACGTGGGTAATGTAGCTGTGAGGAGCTAACTGTTTTGCCTCTGAAACAAGATCAGGTTTTGCAAATGTTGAGGCTCAACAGACAGGCAGGGTTCATGCTGAAGAGCACTGATTGCTATTTCACTGGTATGTCAAGGTCAATTAAAGTTTTTTTTTTGTTTGTGGGTCTTTTTTGTTTGTTTGTTTGGTGCTTTAATATATCATATACCACTAACTGTAAAAATATAGTTTGATAGATGGCATCACCAGGACCCATGCCTTTGGTAATAAAAAACTAAGAGATGTACTGTTACTGGATGTACACCCTGAATGATGGTCAGAGACAGATAATATAAAATGTTCGTCCTATATGCTAGAATTCTTTAATGCATGTGTCAAATGGCTGATTTCTATTGCAAAACCCCAATCTTCGGTGGCTGCGCTGTCCCACCAGGGTGTCCGAGTGATCTGGTACACCAATCACAGGGTAACAGGCTGCATTACAGGACTCTGGGGCAAGGAGCCTGCTGCTCTTGCTGTCTGCCAATACCCGTAGGTGTCACCAGCACTTACTGGGAGGGGAGCCAGGAGATGAAAAACAAATCAAAGAAAATAATAAGAAAATAACTTTTCCCTAGAAATTAGCATATTAGATTTGCTTCTCAACTCCTTCACCTAAAAAGTACTTTTTAACAATTGTTTTTAAAAAACATAGGAGAACAGGAACCACATATTTTAAGAAGCAATTGTAGAGTGGCCATCACAGAGTATGGTACCGCCTTTCCCGTGCTCTGTGATGGGAGGAATCACTGCACAGCCTCTACCCCAATTTCTCTTCAAAAACAGTCACACGCTTCATGGGATGTGGTTTTAAAAAGCAGCCTGTGACTCTTCAGGCAAAATTTCCAGCCCCAGTTTTAAAGGTGCTAATAAACATAGAAGAGCTTGGTATTACTGAATTTTTCAATAGATGGCCTGAAGTAAAACTCAAGTTATCCAAGTGTCAGTAAATGTAGCAATATATTTAAACTGAAGGAGCTATGCATTATTTTAAGACATCGTCAGAAAGCCATACCAGTGAATCCCATTGAGGCACCTTCTCTTGATTGCCTGCGGAGCCCATCTTCATCTCGGAAATCAATGTAAACAAGGTCTATTGCTTGAAGGCCAAATGCCTTTGCTGTGACAATTATTTTTTGCCTGGCATATAGAATATCGTGAGTTTCCTTACTGCTTGTTGCACCTACGAAAACAAAGAAAATAAAGAAAAGCCGATGAGAGTGTTTTAAACATTTCTATTTTAAATATTTCCTATGTCAAAAAAAAAAGGAAGTTTGAGATTTCATTTAAATTTAGAAACCAGAAGAGAGATGCAAGGCTATATTGTTAAAATTATACTCATCTGAGAAAAAAAAAAAAGTCTGCTTTAACAACAACAACAACAAAATCTCTCTCCTTAAACACTAGCTTATAAAATTCAGGTTTTGATTTAGTTTAAATCAGAAGTTGTAAGCCTGAAGTCAGTGGAAGCTTTGTCTGGTAAGGACTGCTGACACAGGACTAAAATGAAGTAATTATTTGATGATATTATTTACTGTATATTCAGTGATAAGCATTAGGCAAGAGAAATTTTACACAAATTGATACACTAGGTACAACTAAATGGTTAAAAAATTCACACTGAGAATAGAATTGCACTTTCCTTGGTTCTGATTCTAGTCACAACTGATATCCTAGGCTGAATATTTAGGCTTTAGTATTTGAATGTAAAAATGATGGTAGATGTCTTCCGAGAAGAAGTAAAAGTATTCACGAGACTTCATGTGCTCACAGGGCACCAGCTAAGAAATGTGAACATGTGAAGGCTAGTGTGGAAAAAAAAAATAAAATATGTTCCCTTTCCTTAGGGTCCCTATTTAGACACAGATTTCCAGTTCGTAAGAAATATTTTAGTAAAGCAATGGTAATTTTTACATCAACATACTTATTTTTAATTTAAATGTTGATAGTTCTGCACTTTAAAGGGAATCAGATTAATAAGAAGCTAAGCAGTCTCTCATAAAAAGAAACTGTGAAATACTTTTTATTTTTGAGGAAGGCTAATAGTGCTTTCACATGAGTAGGTGGCTGTATTTCCGTAGGACTTACTGAAAGGAAATTTATGAAAGCAAAATGTAGCAGGAGAGTATTTGTACAAGATGTCAAAAGCCTGACTGATAATTGTCAGTAAAACAGTGATGAAGCAGACATCAGAATTTTAGGACTTTAAATGTAGTCCTTAAAAGCATGTGCATGTTTCTTACGGATATCATATTTTAAAATTTCAGTGACTCATCAGGTTTTAATTTTTTTTTTTCATTTTGGTTTATTTTTTGATACTGCACATTAAGAAGCACAATAAAGTGTCAGTGCCCTGTAAAACACATGGATCATGTTTTAATTTGCTAGTGATACATTATGCACTGAAAAAAATTAAGGAGAAAAGTGAAAACGTAAAATGCAGAATCAAGTGCTGTCAGAATAGCAATGGCCATAAATCACATTGGGATTCTCTAATGCAAATGCCATAGGTTAACATTTATAGTAAACAGACAGGTAACAACCTATGCTGGCACGGAAATCCTCTCCTCCAAAGACGACTGCATCCAAATGAAAGCCAACCTGGGATCCTGTTCTCAGTGCTTCTTCACAGACAGCCTTCAGATGAGAACAGAGTATTAATTTCTACAGAAACACAGGACACAGAGAGGCTACAGAGGATATCACAACAAATCAGTGGTACTAAAACCCTTCAGCTAAAATTGCTCCTATTAATCAAAGCCATTGTAGGTGCTTGACTATGTACAAATGACTCAGCAAAAGAGAAAAGATTATCTTTCCCCTATGCACCTATATGACTAGACTGTGTAAATACAGGACATTGTAGCACGTTCCCTACTTTCTGTTTGATGTAATGCCCGGTGTATGACCGTGATCAGATATTTATGTAACATTGTGAAAAACAATACTGACAAAACTTTTGTCAAATACTGCTTAAAAGCAAACAAAAAGTATTAAATTTTATTAGTTCGACACGTAATATACCTGTATGAGAAACAGATCTAAAGATCAGAATCTCTTTTATTAAATAAATAATATGAATGGTTTAAAATGGCTGTATATTCCTTATAAGCTTGCCAATTTAAAGTCTTCTGCTAGAGATAACTAAAAACTAGTTAAGGAAGTTAAAAATGCAACAAGTGCTGCAGAAAAGTATTAAAATAAAAGTAAGAAAAATGTTGCTGCTGTAGCTATTCTATGAGGAAGCGCATTTCCAAAATATTACTATTTTATATTAATATTTGGATAATATTAATATTTTGTAAGACTAAGGTACATGGAAAGAGACAGATGCAATTGCCAGCTCTAGTAATAGGTGTTCTGTGGCAGCTGGTGGGACAAGAAATCATTCTTTAAGAGAGTGCTTTAAAAGGCAACTCTCCTGCCAACATCAGTAACTGCAATATTAAAAAATCCCCTATAAAATACTGTAGGTGAAGATAAACCTCAGCCCGTTTAAAATAAATTTAATTGTGTATGCACACTGGACAGGAGCCTGTCTGTTTGGTTCCTGCTTTATTATGTTCCCAGACACGTTAGCATGTGTTGTAAGATAAATGGATGTATCAAACGAGCAGGCTGTCCGTGAGGCCTGCCGATACTTCTGGAGGTACTTCTGATGTGTGTGTCCTCAGCTGGTCCAAAACTTTTCCCTTAGAGCTTGGGAGGGGACCGCTGAATTCCTGGTGCAGGCACGAGATCTTCTGTTTCATTGCCACGCTGCCTTGCCTTTTTTTGTGAAAAACCTGGACTTGGTAGCAAAGGTTGGGGAGTAATTTATATTAAAATGCGCTTTAAAAATAAGATCTGATCTAAGATTATCCTAAAAAGGGGGCATGTTCTTCAGATATCTCCTATTTTCAATGCTAATTATACTTCTAATCTTAGCGTAAATGACCCCATCATACACACACAAAAAATGATAACATGAAATTTGATTATAATGTTATCTGTAGAAACCATTATAAAGATGCCAGCTTAGCAATAGTGAAATGATGATTAAGTCTTTTTTTTCTACTTAAATGTTATACAAAAGCCGAGTTTGATAGCTACTAAATAGCCAAGTGTATTGCAACCTTTGGAGAAGCCCGTTCCCACTCCAAGTGTGTTAAAAACAGTAACAGTAATGCAGAGAGGTTTTGTAATTTGGCATGGAATATCTGGAACTGTTCCATCACCAAAATATTTTGAATTTATGAAGGCCTTTAAATGAGAATTCAACATACAAATGTTTTAGAGGATTGAATAATATGTTTAGTATTTTTCAAGCTCTCTTCCTTGATGAAATTAGGGGCACACTGGGGAGTATTCTGCTTATCCTAGCTTGCTGAGATGGAAAAATACGAACACTTCAAGACCTGCTTACCTTAAAATTGAGCAAGCCCACTGCAGTTTCCACAAAGGGGATAAAATTCATTGGTTCTACAAGTGTTCGGCCTTTTAGGTGATGTAAGAATTTATCTGAAAACTAGAACTAGACAGTATGAGCTATCAGAGAAAAAAAACCAAACCAAAACAACAGTGTACATGTATATATAACACGTTAAATTTTCACCTGGCTGTAACAACACCCCTCCCCACTCCAAAACCTTATAATTAAAAAAATTAAACCAGGTTTTAAGAAGGCCTGTGATTTGAAACCACAGCATTCCCACACATTTCTAAGTTTGGAGGCTGGTTTGCAAAAAAAAAAAAAAAAATTCCAAGCTTAGCACCTCTCACCCTGGCTTAGTGAAATGCAAATCTGTGGGCCCTGGAAAACAATGAAGTGCTGCTGTACCTGAGGTCCGGTTTTGTTTCAGGTCCAGCACTGCCATCACTGGAAGCTCTCCCCAGCCTTCTAAGTGGCATCCGTATTATTCATTACGGCACCGTTACCCTTTTGTTCAATAGGCTTTTCTTCATAATTTTTTAGCTTACCTAGGAAGGCCTTAAAAAGGAAGTTTAATTCTTTGAAGACCAAAGCTTGCCAATTTTTTCCATGAGACCAGTTCACAGCTAGCTCTGAGCTGCCAGTGGGGTAGCCCAAATTCCAAAATCTATCATCTGGAAACATACAAAAGCTCTTGCACAGATTTTTCCCCTTTCAAAAGGAAAAAAAAAAAAAAAAGGGGGGGGGGGAACCCTTAGTCCTATATTGTAAATCTATTATGTCTGTTCAGATCAAGTAATTTGTGGAGATAAACATATTGCAGGTAGGGTGAAAATATGTTAGTAAATAAAGACAAAAATAACATATGCATATATTTTAAATTTAAGGAATATTCAACTATTAATGGATATCAAAGGAAAGAGAATTTTAATCATCTCTCCATTCAGTCTCAGTTGGGTAAATCATATCTAAGAGATTTGCATAAATATAAACCATCAAAGACTTTTCATCTTCAAAGGGGGTTTCAAGACCCTATAAGCTTTGTACTGTAATCATCGCAGGTCACAACCCTGCAGGAATAAGGCTGCTATGGCAACATAAAAAACTAATGCTTAAGGCTTAGCATAATATTCTGACTAATAGAAAGGAAACTCATTTTAAAAGCTGGCAGCCTATTTACCAGAAGCTGGATTAGAGGTGTTATTTCCCCTTTTAGCTTCCCCCCCACACCCCTCCCCAAAAGAAGAAAAATCTAATCACACAGATCTTGAAAAAAAGCTTCCCAGCAATTTGCAGTAACTTTACAATTAGGCCAAAATAAATCACAGCTTTCTTCGATGAAGAATTCTGCCTTTCCCATCCCACTGTGGTCCTCTTGGTAACTTTTCTTTGGAGATGAGGATTCCACCCAAAAAAAGTGCAAGGGGAAAAAAAACCAACAAACAATTCACACGTGCGAGTGTACAGTATAGCAGGTACTATAGTGAGAGAAAACAGTAAACTTTATCAGGGCAAATGTAGGAATTGAGGTACTGTCATGGCATCAGCATATATTCTTAAGAGCCTATCTGATTTGTAGTTTTTTAAGTAAAAAGAAAAAAGTGTAAAGTGCTACTGTGTTTATATTTTAGGTGCAAGTTGAAGCAGCAGAGCTTTTCTTTTATTTTAAAATATTTTACAAATTACACTCCTGGGATTTTTGCTGTCTTTTGTTCTGAAGGAAAATGGAAAAAAAAAAAGAAAAAGCATGTTTAATTAAGTATTGTCTCCCTTCCTCTTCCTTTAAAAAAAATTTGTAATAAGCACCAATACAAAAGGTACCAAGTGGAGAAGTTTCAATTAAATTTTTTTTTTTTTTTTCAAAAGGAGACGATTAAATGTTTCCGGCCTGGTAAAGTGTTCATTTCAGGGAGAAAGGGGAAAAAAAAAAAAAAAGAAGGCAGAGGAAAAAAAAAAAACCCACAAAGCTTAGGGAGGGGATGAAGTAGCAAGGCCTCAGCAATTCTTTCAATTCCAGTGCACACCCAATAGTGTGTCAGGAAGAATGCACACTGGTCGGGATTTGTGGGAGAATTGTCCCACTACAAAGGAGGGAGAGTTACGCTTGTTATAGTCCAATAAGCCATGCCAGTCAAACAAGTACCCACACTAGGGACAAAAGGAAAGCAAGAGATTCTCACACAAAAGAAAACAAGTAAGCCCATCTTTTAGTTGTGCATCAGCCTCCAGGTTTTCTGCTGCACATAAATAAAAATGAAGGGGGGTTTAGGGGGGGTATGTATGGGAGGAAATAAACAGCTTCTGGGAGGCTACAAAATCATGCCAGAGTGAATTTGGGGAAGATTGGGAAAAGAAGGTAGCGGTGTTAAGCTGAGTGTGCTCTTTGTGTGCAAAGGCTGGACAAAGTGAGAGGGAAGCAAAAGGCAGACCACAAGGCAGAAGTTGTTGGGGCTGGCTTGTTTTCCATGACGGAAATCAAGGTTAGCGAGAGGGAAGGAGGAAGGGGATGAGGGGACAAAGAACCCCCACATCCCATCTCCCTGCAAAACTACCTGGTGGCAGCAAGGGCTCTGCCATTTTGGAAGCATGAATATTCATTATTGACAAGTTATGTCTAACACTTACATGGCTGTAAACCCTGAGAGGTATACGCCAGTTAATTTAATTAAACCTGGGTGGAAGGGGACGATGTCCCTTCCAACCTGAGTGGCGGAGGCCGAAGGGGCATTGCCATGGAATGGGCTCATCATGTACCCGGCGCATTTGCTCAGTTGTACGTTCACACCCGATCTCAACGGTTTGATCAAGGTTAGATGCTGAGATTAAAATAGATCCTAATATGTCTGCCTGCCTTTCATCACAGCTTGCACGTGTGCTAGTTGCTTGGCTAGCGGTTTGTAAAAATATAGAATTGAATAATTAAGCGTTATTCCTTTACTGGCATATTACAACAATAATGGTGTATCTAAACAAATGTCCCCCTTTCTTGACAATTTAAACAATTATAGCATAATTAGGCCTATTTCAAAGTTTTCTTAAGTAATTTGACATGCCAACCATTTACATTTCAGGTTTTTATTGGCTGAAAAGTCAGTCATGAAACACAAACACACCTGTCAGCAATTAAAAAGGAAGAAATAGAGAACTGTTCAGGAAATAATATCTGTGCTAATTAAAAACACTAGTTAAAAGCTTCCTGTTTGTTCCTCCAGTTGCCCCAAGGAGTGACCTTCCCCCCAACCCATTTCTTCATATGTCACTAACATGGTTTCCCCATCTCTTGCTTGCAACGCATGTAACTAAGGCTTATGGACAGAGGCAATCATTTTGCTTGTTAGGATAGTTAGAGAACAGTCAGATACTCATGCTTCTATTTTTGATAACATACTCTGACATCAGTATTGGTGCTGTGTTGACTGTGGGAGAAATAAACCTGATTTTCTTTATAAATGCAAGGTGTTCCACATATGCTTTGTATGCAGCACATCTTAGACACATTTAAATGGATGCATTTCCCAATTACCTTAGCCAAGAAACAACATTATATGGTATTTGCAGCCTTCCTCATAACTTCGAGTCATTCACCTCTATGACTCTGCGAACTTGGCCTAACAGCTTCAGTCAAAAGCTACTGTGTTGTTGGTACTCACCCATCTTATTTCTTCAACATTTTCAACCTTTGGCAGCATCATGCTTGAAGGAAGGGTCTTGGACTGCAAAAGCACCTCTAGATCTTCTTCTGCAAGACCGCTGGACACAGAGTTTATCCTAACACACTTTTCAGCATGGCCAAAGTCAAACTCTTCAAGGGTTTTCACAACCATCAGTCTTGCTTCGCTCTTCAATATATATGAGTTTAGAGGCACAAGAAAAGAAAAGGAAAGCATATTTTCTATTAACAGAAAAGTGCAGCAGGCAGAAAACTTGTTGAAACAATATGGGGAAAAAGCTAGACAGCCAGCATATTGGTGTCCCTAAAATGTCTGTCACTCTTGGACTTTTATTGAAGTGGTCTTCACCAGCACCTCACAATTCTACCTTCTTTCTTTCTTTATAACTGGTAAATAAAATGCTCAGGTTTTATGTCTAAATATTTCTACACCACCACTTGTAGAAAACAAGGCTTTTGTGTCCCCTAGTGCTGAACATGTCTGACAAACACAAATCTTTACATTAGCCACAATGTTTTGCACTGTCTGCACTCACAAAACCAGTGTGCTACTAAATTTGTATGAAACAATCCATTTTTGTAATTCAACTCTATAGTGCCTGAGTGTCAGTAAGCACAGATGTACATATACTTCTTTGGTTTTGCTACATACATTTTCCTTTTTGCCATGTATCCAAAGTGTATTCAGGTCCATGGAAGAGTTCACAACGTGCATGTGAAAACAATGCCAAAATAACTTGGAGATTTTTCTTGAACCGCATGAAAAGCTCTTCTCCTGCTAGCACAAAATAAAATCTCCGAAGACCCACTTCCTGTGACGGTTCACTGTTTTTGTGAATGTAAACTTACAAATCTGTTTAATAGTTGATTTGCATGAAGAATACTTGCCTGCTTTTCTGAAATTAAACATATTTCTTGGTCTGGAGAAGATGGGGAGGGGGGAAAGAAGGGTGCTGGGCTCCCTGCTTCCCATTGACTGCAGTTTCAAACCCCCAATTCCCTCCACTTGCCAACAGCCCCTAACAAATTCACATTGTCAAAATGCACACTTATCAAAAGTCATTTCATTTGTGAAGAGTTTTTATGGGGCTAATAAAACTTTAAAGCTCCTGAATGACGGAGGTTCAGGAATGACTTTATTCAGTGACTGCATATTGTTAGAGATGCTTTTCAAGAAAACAGGCAAACTCAAGGGGAAAAAATAAAAAAAATCATCAAAGTTAATATCCAGGCTAATACCAATCAGCAAGACAGCACATGACAGTAGATTTAAACCAGACGGATGCAAATCTCTGCCGGTGAGAGGGGCAGAGGCAGTTTCCCAATGTGGTCTGAGTTAAACAGTGTGAGGGAACAGTAGCTTACAGTTGTCAGGTCCGATCAGAACAGGGTCTCCCAGGCCAGTTTAAGACAGCTCTGCAGTGTACTGATTTACAGGGCTGGGACCCCTGATAATTAGGGTAAGTTTAGAGAAAAGTAAGTGATGGCTCTAACTGGTTAAAAGGAAGGAATAATGAAGCAGAAAGTTAATGAAATCTGAAGCAAACAGCCTTCAGCTTGGGGCTACTAGCCGTGCTTCTCCGAAGGCTGGGAGCATATGCCTGTTAATCGGACAGACGGGAACAAGGAGCACATGTACACATCCCTGTGCTGCGATCAAGGGGCACGTTCAGAGGTAATCTCTGGAAAATACAGCCCGAACCGTTTGAACTGCTGTGAATGGACTCTTGACTGGGGCCATTAGGAAAGCCACACAAAGATGTGTGCAGTTTACTCCAAACATGTCCAGCTGGAAGACAGTTCCAGCGCACAGCCCTCTGAAATAGTTCTTCCGAATTAGGTAAACTGAACCATATGATGCCAATACTGTGTAATACAAATCCCCTACATTTTTCTTCTCTGACCAGGGGTAATGGGTTTCTAGGGCTGGGCTGAAAGTTTCTAGATATGATGCAGAAGGCTAGCTTAAAAACACACTCTGAACCAATTTATGCTTTTAATTAAAGTCAGATTATCACCGTTTCAGCACACACTGATCCAATTTGCAAAAGACAGATCTCCCCAAATTATCCACTAAGGCAGCATCCAATTCCAACCAAAGGCACATCTCTAGCAAACTTACAGACTAACTCATTACGATTTTTTTCAGATTACAATAGTGAGCAGTAGACCATCTCATTAGCTATTTTTCTCCTCAGGCTGCAAACTCCCTTCCCAAAAAAGACAGATCGTGTCTTTCTAGGTATATTTCCATACAAAACACTGATTAACAGGCTGTTGCTGTTAGCAATTTACATAAACTAAATGTGCAGCCCTCTGGTACATATCCCAAAAATAACCAACAACTTCACTGAATTTATACCAACCAACAAACATGGGGAGGGGGTTGTTGTTTTTTTCCCATATTTTAATAGAAAATATGTTGCTATGTTAGTTAACACATCCATGCCATCTGTTGGGTTGAGAATTGATGCATTTTCTTAGAACCACTATATTTTAGATCTGTCTGACTAGATACCCCAAGAATGGAAACGTTTCCTTTGCATGATAAAATACTTCCAGTCACTGTAGTTTCCACATCAGGATTTAGTTTGTGTTTTTAATTGTGGGACAAACTGAGAGGGCCTGGATGACAAAGGCAGAATTCATGATGGGGCTGACTTGATGCCTACCCTTCCTGCAACAGAGAAAATCCTACTGATGTTAGCAGGGTGTATCAGGTCCCCACTCAGGCTTCCAATAAAACATTTCACAGGTAAATAAATTAAAAAAACCCAACAAACAAATATGAAGGAAAGGGAGAGCCCTTTCTGCCTCATGACACAGGGAAATGTAGATGCTATTCTTATTGTAGGATCCATGCAAAAGCTAAAATTTTAAGCTAGGTAAACTACTTCAACATTGTAACAGTAGAGACAAAAGTAGCCCTTGATACAATAATGTCTTCATAGTAACTGATGCAAGAATAAACACATTTTCCAAACACTACGTAAAGTCCCTGCCAAGAATAGTCAAACCAGAATTTGTAAGGAATCATGAAAGAAACTATTTACCCTGTTCTTCACATGAGAATAACATCGGGTAATACTCTATTAATGCATAGCTGATAAAGAAGTAAACCTGATCATTAAGTAAATGATTCCATCCCTAGGTAGCTTAGGATGGTGTTATCCCCATTGAGTGCCACATGGGTTAGGTTCTTTATCAAGCTGAGCAAGACAGAAAGACAACAGGGAGCTTCATGGTAAACAGTGATATTATTAAAATATGATAAACTTGCAACTTGTGCTGGAAAGCCCGCTGTGAAAAAAAACCCAAAACAACAATGTTGGTCAGGGTGGATACTTCAGCATCCCTTCTGTTTGACTCTGAGGAGGACATGGGAAGATGTTCATTACCACGTGCAGCTACACCAACTGGAGAAGATAACGGTTTCAGTGATGCACTATTGCCGACAAATCCATTGCCACCCAGACACTGAAATTAAAACCAGGAATATGCATATTGCCATCTCGATTGGCACCCATTAAGCCTAATAACTAACCACCTTCACAAGTTCCTAGCTCTGAATTATCAAATCTGCAAAGAAAACAACATCCGTCCACTTTTACACTCCAGTGGAAGAGGTGGTCCCTCGCGGCGGGGCCGCACAGTCTCGCCATCTGGAGAATAAATCGAGTGTGAAGTACAGTATAGTTTGGGACCAAGCTCCGTGGCGGCAGCCCAGCAGTTAGTTCATTAGTCCCAAACTTGAGGGGATTAGTGTGGTATCAGCTCTACTGTCGGATGGGATCAGGCAGGCAGAGCACGAGACTCGGGGAAAGGGGTAGTGGCAAAGAAGGGACCCCTCAGGCTGATTTATAAAACTACACAGTATAAGTGCACCTAAACAGGTGCCTTTGGTAACAGTATTGTCATAGTCTCCTACCAGCTGAATCAGTACCTTTCCTTTTTTTTTTTTTTCCCTTCCTTTTCTTTCTGTTGAAGTTACATGTCATGACATAGAAATTTCTGCTTTGAAACAAAAGGAATGCCACAGAGCTGGAAACTCAGCTACCCACTCACCCTGGACAGAGCGTTAACAGAGCAATAAAGAAGCAAAAATAGCCAGATTAACAGAATTTTGGGGACTGCAAGAGCAGATGGAGAAATGACGTTTTCTTTCTTTTCAAACTGGTATGATATCCCCCAAATAAGTTTTCCAGAACTGTGACTTGTATATGTGCCTGATTTTGGGAACAAGATCTCTGTTTTGTTTTGGTTTTCTTGCCTACTCTTAGCCCCTTGCTTTTCTCAAGACCTTCAGCTCTTAATGCAAAGCTAGTGGATATACTCAAAAGTATGTTTCTGGATATTCTGTTAACATTTTTTGGTAACAGCTCTTCATATGGCAATGTAAATATATGATGAGCTAAAATGGTAGGCCAGAATCTATCATTCTCATTGCCATAATATGTTTGCATGCTTCAAATGGCAGAGGAAAAATTAATTATTATAATCACAATTCAAGCTATTTATTTGTGACAGGTCCAACATGGGAAAAACATACAAGTATGTGTTAATGTTACTTCCCTGGAGTGGTTTGCTTATGGGACTTGACACCGTGAATCTTCCGTCATATTAGTGCATACCCTACAAATGTGTCTCTCAAATAAGATTTTGCAGAAGTTCACATATATTATATACCCACAGGGATTTTGGGGCAAAACTGACATTTTTACATGCTTAATTCTCCATCACTGAAGTGATGCCATACAGAATGATACTTCATTTAGCTTTAAATTCACAGATGATCTTGGCAAAAGAAAAAAAACAACTTACATTTGTTTTTAAGGAAACAAAGAGAACCATAGCCATGGAGCAGTGTTTCTGAGAACAGCAATTGCATGGTTCAGGAGACCTGCCTTCTATCTTAGATGCATCAGTCACTTGTGAGAATAAATCTTTGAAATGACAAATAGTTATTTCTAGTTAGTCTTATTAGACCGAAAAACTGCTGTAAAATATGCATGCATCGCAAAGCCTTCAGGAAGCTGTTATTAAAGAAGCTCTTATAGTTACCTTTGAGCAGATAATTGAGCTTTTAAACACTTAGGAATTTTTAAAACACTTTGTTGTTGTTGTTGTTGAACAGGGAACATGTCAAACTCACCATGTAATCCTAAAGGAAAGAAGGAGCAGAAGTGGGAAGAAGGAGGGAGAAGAGGGTCTTCATCGTGGATGTTGGTGTTTCTCCTTTGCAGTTCAGGCAAATGCACATTTTAAAGCACTGCAAGATTCTGAATTTTCCATCACTCTTCCCTGAAATCTTTGCATTCTGTCTTTAATAATTCTTTAGTGTATTTGATCCTTTTCTTTTTTTTTTTTATACCAACCTTTTCACTATTCTGAGAGAGATTCTTCATGACATAATGAGTCATCTATCTGTGCATCTCTAGCATCTGCTGCTTTTCTCTCTGCTCTGCTAATTGTCTTTACATGCAGTACATGGTCTAGCAACACTAAAATGAAGCAAACTTCAGTGGTCAGTGTTATGAACTAAGCTGCAATTTAATTATACTCTGCTGAGGAATCTTAATTTCTTTGTCCATTTTCCTAGAAGCTTCATTTAACATCTAGGAATGTATCAGTGTGACTATCAACAATATTTATCCTGTATTTTTAAAGGACAAGGTCTCTTCAAGCTGTTTATGGATAGCTGGGAGCTGCTTGCTGTCATGTAAATTTAGCAATCCCCTCCCTCCCTATGCCAGCATGGACAAGGTGGATCCTGGAGATATCAGCTGGGGTCTATCCAACATCATCAGACTTGGGCCTGTCTTGAGACACTGTGAACGTGCAGAACCAGAGAACAAGAACCTGAGGTCCACCCAGCCGGCAGTCCAGGATGGAGGGATCATGAATCCCATTAAAGCTTTAGGGGTGCTCAGCTATGTAAGTACTATGTTCCTGCTGAGCTGGGGTGTCCTACGATGTGTGTGTTAGTGCAAAAGCAAGACATTTTCACAAGCTGCGTTTAAGATATTTTTCTGACTTGCATGTATCCCATAGAAATTCAAACAGAGGTCGGGAGGCTGCTAGAATGAATTGGCACATAGAAATATTCATGTAATACGAGGACTCAGCATAAAAATCTCAGTAGTAAAAAATAATACAGCGTGTTGTGTGTGTAAGTGTACATGCATAAACACAGAGACAGGCTTACACCTTAAGACTGTGTGTACAGAAATATTTCAAAAGATTTTTTATGACAGTACTACATGCAACAGCCTCAAAAAATTTTAGGCAGCTATTCTTCTGTCTGCCAACTTTTATAAACACTTACAAAAGAGATGTAAACAACCTTTCAATTAACACAAATCAAGCTAACACTAATTTAAGCTGGCTGCAAGATGTAGTCTCTCTACTTTTTTTCCTGGCTTTCTGGGGATGCTTTTGGTTTTGTGACAGATTAGCATCACAAATGAAAATTCTTTAGAAGCATTAGTGTTAATTAGTCTTCCTGGACTATCTGAGTGAGCTGCTGCATGATGAAATGAGACGACAAAATACTCAATCTGATGTATCAATAAAAAAAAAAAAAAAGCTGTACATTTCCTTCACCCAGTGCATGAAGTTCACTGCATGTTATGATAAATTTTTATTTAAAATATTTTAGTTTAGGGGTTATTTACTTGGCATGATATAATAAATTATTATGGAAAATGTGTACATTTAGACATCCTTTCTCTATTTTTATAAATGTATCATTTTGTTAATGCCGATAATGAAATACATTGCTGTCCATCAGAAGTGCACCTGCTTTAGTAAACTATCAATCCCTGTTCAGCGGCTGATTTCAGGTGTGGTGATTCTAAGTGAGCTATGGATCAAATGTTTTGAAGATTGGCAAGTACCATCAGAAGCGCTCTTTAATTACTGCCTCAATTATTAATACATTATTTGAAAAAAATAATTAAAGTCACATGAGGTAAACATTAAGCAGTATGGCAAGTCAAATGCAAGTTAAAAGCAAATACAAGTTTATCAGAAAGAAAACAACTGGCCACAGGTTTATGCCTGCTTGTACTGAAGGAGCCAGAGGCCGTCCCATGCATCTCAGAAACCCCTAGGAACGAAGGCATTAAGAAAAATCAGGTCAGCTGTGCCATGGCTTCCTTCATCCTTTCTCTTTTCTGGAACAAACTTTTCCCAGTCTACCTGCAGTCTCAATAAACCTCAGTGTTTCAAAGAGAAAACTTGGAACAACTTTGCATGTGTTTTGGTATTGTGCAAATACTGATTAACAGCTCTTATCTCAGTTTAAATAAAGCGTTTTATCTGCATTAGTACAATAGAAAATTAATATTCTGTGATGTGATCAAAATCCCACAGAATTCCCCAAGTCCAAGTGTCTACAGGTCACATCCACAGTAAAATCACACTTGTACAAAAAAGCTCTCATCTCTTCATTTACAACTGATGTTTTAAAGTTAAGTGGTGTCACCTTGTACGTACATGTGTTTCCATGCAATGAGCTCAGCATGGGATTTATGACACAAGTTGGTCACTCAGGTGTCTTATGCTGAGCAAGACAAATCCAAGAAGTCCTCCTTCCTACCAGGTGGGTTGTTGTGACATCTAGAAGAGGACTTCTTAAACCTTCTCATCTCACCGACAGGTTTTTAAAGCAGAGATTCTCTCATGTAGTCCTGAATGCCCTTGTGAGATCATGTCATTCATATCAATTTCTGTTTATAGACCCTCTGGGACAATACACACCATCAGGTAACTTAGCTTCCAGGCTCACCTGAAGCTCTTGGGTCCCAACTGCCCACAAGGCACAACTGCTTATTTACATCCAGACTCTCCTTGGGGGGAGTGCATCACCTATTTCCTCCAAACCAAAACACAGATGTGGTGTTAGAGATGGATCTCTTCAAGCATCATGCCCAAAGAGCAGTATGAGCAGGACTGCACCAAGTTCAGCTGCCTCCACTCTGCTCAGTCCTATGACACTTCTCCAGCAAGGCTGGTGTACCTTCCAATGCGTGCCATTTTGCCATGTCCCAGGGACAGGAGAAGCCACCCAGAAAAACAGTCATACTGTATACGTCCATCAAAGCCGCACTCTATGTCATGGTGAGAGACAGACTTCTGTGCTATGTATCTGTCATTGCAGTCAGTCTGGTCTAGAGGTTTGCCCCTATGAAATGTGGACGTGAGCCCCCTCTGCTCTGCTAGGCAAGGGCACCAGGGATCTCTCTTTGGAGCAGATGTATTTAGCTTTGCAGAAGTAGCCTGTAATTGCAGTAATTACTTCCATGGGAGAATAATGTTAGGAGAGCATAAAAGTAATCATAGAAGTTTTTAAGTTTAGAAGCTTGAAAGAAGTAGATGCTAGGAGCACTGAATAGATAGCTCTCCATAGGGTTGTTCAACACAAGACACTTTGATCTAAGAAGCTTCGTACCAAATTGACAGAACTCTGTCTTTCCTGAAAAGCAGACTTGTTTTATACATGTATTTCTCAGCTTACGTTAACAAAGACCCATCTCACTACCCTGCATTTTGCCAGAAATCCTTCTTTTCTCTACCAGAAGGGCTTACGTCTGATACACATCCCACTTTTATGGGTGCCTGGAGTGAGTCAAGGTACTCAAACATCCCACTCTACTCCAAATGCAGGTTTTAGCACCTCCTGTAAGCAACATTTTCTCAGATGCTCCTAATGACGTGAGGAAGTCCATTACAGCTAGCTCTTCACTCTTGGCAGAGTGTCTAAGAATGGGCAGCAGTACAAAAGCAACTGCACCTTCTTCTTCCTACTCCCACACCCTGCAGTGGGAGAGGGGAAACAGCACCAGAATGCCATGTCCCGCATGTCCCTGCATCAGCAGTGACTAGCTGAGGCAGAGACTGAGCCTTCATATAAAGTAAGATGAAATCCATGACTCACGTATTCATGGCAAGGCGTAAAGACCCTTTAGAAATTACTTCACTTGTTTTCTGTGCTCTAAACCAAATGTGACGTGAATTTCTCCCTGCCTAGACCTATGATCAGTGTTAAAGGAACTGAGATTTTTTTCTTTTTTTTCCCCTCCAGTGTGAATGTGGGACCTGAGGAGGTGGTTATTTTCTAGGTCAAATCTCCTTTGTGCTGTTCCTGTGGCTGCAATATGACAGCTGTACATCACTGACAGTTGTGTTGTCCTGGTACAATATAATACACACCTTTATAGACAGGTAGAGAAGAAATCTTAATTGTTTAGAGATGTGCATCAAAATCTTTTTAGGTTCCTCATTTGGATATTCTTCACTGCAGGGGAACAAACTACTGGAATTTGTAACATGTCTTTCCCTAAGCTTTTTTTCAACAGTATTTTTTTTTTTTTTCCTGGTGAAATCAATTATTTTTAAGTGCTAGATGGGCTTCTGGAATATCTGCAAAGTTTAAAGTAAGGTTGGTGCATATTCCCCTATAAAAGGGTAAGATTATGCAAGATCTAAGCAGTTACGACCCTCCTGTGCTTGGTCTCACTCCACGCTCCACTTTTACCCCATGCAAGCATTTCCAGTGCAAGCGTTTCTCGAGCTGAGATGCAAACTGGATCACTGAAGCAATCCCATTAGAAAAACTGAGCTTTATTTTATTTCTGGGGGGGTGAGTGGGATTGTTTTTACCATAGACTATTTCATCAGTCTCATTTACAGCATGGCTATACAAACAATTGCATCACTGTGAGCAAAGTGCTTGCAAAGGATGACAATAAGCACTTAGGAAGGGCAACATAATATTACCTCAGCATAACTGACTGGGGCATCTGGTCAGATCATTGATAACTTGACTAACATAACTTTTGCCTTCATTTAGGTTGCTCCCTTCATAACATTTTTCCAGGCCTGAATATGCAGGCTCCTTCACCCGTGTTTTTGTTACCTGCTCTTAAATCTGTCCAAGTCCAAATCCAAATCTGACATGCATTTCATCCACTTCAAGCAGTCCATCAAGCTTTGAGCTCAAATTCTTTACATCTGGCTTATCAGGTATTTTCTCTCACTTTTTAGAAAATTACTCTGCCAAATACAATGTAAATAAAAGATTAATAAGATGGGTTCAGCTTTGGACCATTTCTTAACACATATAATAAATTCTGGGGCCAACTTGGACCCTGCTTTTGTACCAATTTAACTACTTTGAATTTAGTTGACACCAATAACATGAAGTTGATGCAAAGCTTTGTCATGCATCTGTTCTCCAAAATGTTGCTAGCAGTATAATTTATTTAGCAGTGCAAATGAACTTCATAGACAATCAGCATTTTACAGCAGTATAATTGCACTCATACAGTACTGCTGCTTTAATTATATTATTTTTAAAACAACAGTGATAAAATGGAATTCATAATTCACAAGTTTTATGCCATTAAATTGCCATTTTTGCTTACCTTTATTTTCTTACATTTTTGCCCAGTTTGCTTTATTGTTGTATAACTGTCTGGACTAAATATGTATTTAGCAATTTTTTTGTCTCTTTGACGTGATACAAATCTCCTCGATCTGAAAAAAAGGACTGCCAAAAGAGATTCATGAAACCATGTCCTACTTACCTAACAAACACTTTTTAAAGGAAACCATTCTGGTTATTTGCTAAACCTGTTTACACTTTTTGATTGCCCCAGTAATAATTGAGAACAGAAGGTAGCCTTTCCCTCCAAGTGCTCAGAGATGTCTCCCATCACCTGCATCAGGTGCAGGTTAACCCTGGTGGGACTCAGGTGATTCTCTCTTCCCTTTCTTTGGCAGCGTCTGCTTCCTCTGCTGCCAGCCTGCCACTGAGTATTGTGTCCGTCTGGCAGCCGCCCCTGCAACCTCCGGAAGCTCCCTGGCTCCATTTTCTCATTCCAGCTGGGCACTGAGGCACTGTCCCTGCCAGCGTGTTTGCAACATTGGCGCTGGTGTGTGGTTATGCTGCTGGGTACAGCAGGTCATTCAGGTCCTTTCCTAGTTAAGGTGCCTTTGCTTTCACATGGGATGGGTCTGAGACAGTCACAGAATCACATGATAGCTGAGGTTAGAAGGGGTCTCTGGAGATCGTCTGGTCCAAACCCCTTCCTCAAGCAAGGTCACCCAGAGCTGGCTGCCACAACTGTGTCCATATAGCTTTTGAAAAATTCCAAAGATGGAGACTCTACAGCCTCTAGGAAACCTGTGCCAGTGCTTGATCACTCTCACAGTAAAAAAATGTTTCCCAATGTTCAGAGGAAAACTGCCATGTTTCACTTTGTGCTGGTTGCCTCTGGTCCTGTCACTAGGCACCAATGAGCTGAACCTGCCTCTGTCCTCTTTGCACCCTCCCTTCAGGCATTTATATAAAGTGATGAGCTCCCCCTGAACCTTCTCCAGGCTGAACAGTCACAGCTCTCTCAGCCTTTCCTGATAGGAGACATGCTCCAGTTCCTTCATCATTTTTGCAGCCCCTTGATGGGCTTTCTCCAGTATCTCCATGGTTCTTGTGTACGGAGACCTCTGGTGTTCTTTTCTAAATGATTTGCAAGGTTTAGAAGTCTTCTCTGCTATTTGTCAGAAGTCTGAGCATATTAAAACAGTCTGCCTTTTTTACTGTAAGGTCCATTAAAAAACAAAACAAAACCCAATCAACTGGTATTCAACACTCCTTTTTATTTATTATTGTTATTTAAAAAAAAATATTCCTATCTCCCTTCATGCTCTCAGCATCATCTTTTCCAATACAATTCTCATTTCTAACTGAATTATTTGATCTTTGCTTTAAGATAATTTCTCATCTGTTGCTTATTTGGCTTGATTTCTTCTTGACCAGGTTTCACAGCTTCAGATTCTGTGTTGGCAGTTTCTTGGCCAGTTTTCCTTTCCTGTTGACCAGATATAATCTCTGCCAGTATGGACGCTAAGTCCTCTGTTGCTGGCCAAGCAAGAATCAATCATGCTGAATCTTACTAATATAAATCTACAC
Source organism: Ceryle rudis (assembly GCA_033439905.1). NCBI lineage: Eukaryota > Metazoa > Chordata > Aves > Coraciiformes > Cerylidae > Ceryle > Ceryle rudis. Next base: position 42,617 of record JAAGNO010021652.1, read on the forward strand.
CTAGCACAGGTATAATCCTCTTGGGAATTATCATCCACCCTAACTTAAACTTTGCTATATTTTAGGAGTGCTTATCAATATTAATTAATTCTAGCCCACTTACATGCATGTTTGTAAATAGACGACTATCGTGATAATTAAAACAGCAAGACAAGAGTAGCAAAATGGCTTCAGTCTGACAGCTATATAAATATATATATTTAAGAACACTGTTTCTGCCTGTGTTTCTCAGGACAGGTCGCAGTTTGACTCCATACGCATGTGGACCTACTTTCTGTCTATTCTAGTTTCACATCTATATTGCAGGATCGCTGTAGAGCCACAGGCAGGTTGAACTCCATTGTCCTCTAGACCATTCAGGCTTAGCACAAATGCACAAGCTAGCAACGAGAGCTTTCACTCAGCCAATTCTGCGTGCCCAGAAGTTCATCTCAGCTTTTTCATCCTGAACAATGGGGAAGCAAGGGGGATAGCCTAATATTTTATCCTCTGTTTTGCCTACATAGTCTTTGTCCACCAGCGGTTTGCAGCATTAAAGACAAACCTCTCTCATGTAATAGCTTTCAAAAAGCCTTCCTCCTGTAGACAAGGCTATGGTGAGTTAGAGTCACTGTTTGCTGTTATCCTCATCTGTTTTTGAAATGAAGATGCCTTTTCTATCATCTGTATAACTCATTCTGCTCCTTCTGTGGCTTTGCACACTGTGGCATGCTCTCTGGGTTGAATACAGGACAAAATTTGGAAAATATGTTCTTCTGTTGTCCTGTCTCCCAAGGATCTCCCCTTGAGCTTTGCTTGTACTTTTTTTCACTGCTCCTAGTCAAACAAGTTATTGAAATGTTTTTGTTTGTTTTTTGCTGTTTCCCTCCCTCGCCTTCAGTCGATGTTTGTAAAGCATTTAACACTACACCAGGCGGGTTAATTTATTGCACTGGTAAAACAGGCTATTTGGAGTGTCTTGCAACACTGACATGTTTTCAGCTTGAAAATCAGATGTCTCCATCCCAAAGGAAAGAATTCTTGCCAAAGCTTTGTTTATATCGATGCCAGGTGCAATCTGGCCCAACAGTGGTAATGACATATGAACACTAAACAGTTTGTAAAAAGCATGCTTCAAAATGAAATTTGAATCCTATATATAAAGACCCAGGTAAGAGTCTTACTAGGAATTTGCCTAGTGTAGGGAAGTATTTCTTTGTAGAAACATTAATTTGGCTTCAGGGCTCCCTTTAGTGTTATTAATGGCTTCTGATTTCAATTTTTTCATTACAGATTGTTTTTCTTCTGCTTCTGGTAGAGTTTTCAAAGCCACAGGTTTATTGCATAGAAAGAAAGGTTTTAACAAAAAATACTGTAATTACTGTATTTAATACTTTATTTTGTACAGAGCTCTTGCATGCGTGATTAACAAAAGAAACCCTTCCTCTTTTCGCCTCACAGAGAGCGACCCTGATTTGGTGAACATTAGAAACACTGTGATGCAATGCACGCTGCAACACCTCTTGAAAGGGATTTTCCAGAATTGAATTGCATCCTCTTCTTCTTAAAGAAGTTCAAAATAAGCTTTCATCCCTAAAGGAGACTTTGTTGATGTTGTTGTTGTTTTTACTGCTGGCTACACAGAGGGAAAAAATTTTAAACCTGTGTGACAGTCCTGACCCTTAGACTAAGTAACTCCCTGCCCATAACGTGAAAGCATCAGAAACCTGCTAGGCTGCAACTTGCATAAGTTTATCTGAGCTCTGTGACGGTCACATCCTCAGCATCACTTTGTAAACTTAAGGTGGAAAACAACAGTAGGTCAACACATTGAGGAGTTTTAAAAATGTGTTTGCAAATCTGTATTGAATTTGCACTCCCACTAAATCAGCAGCTGTTTATGTACAGATCTGGCCCTTAAAAATCAATCACGTTTTATGGAGTGATCAGATTCTTATCTCTTCAGAGGGGCAACGTTAAAACCAGTCACTGCTGCTGTCGAGTGTGTGTACTGCAGTCAGGAAGGTGCTCAATGTGATCTACATATCGTAGAGGAATAGAGCAAATAATTTCCCCATAGAGTAAACCAAACAAAAGCTGTGAGAACAACAGCAATAAGAGACTGTTTGACACAAAGCTATTCATGTGCACAACCCATTACCTCACCACATACCTAAGTGAGAGCTAGTGGCTTTGGGTTTTGTCTTAAGGAGAATTCCGAGGGAAATTATCAGGATGCCTTTCCCATGTGTTTGAAGTAAAATCATGAGATCAGTATGCCTTTAAAATGAGAGATAAACCACTTAATACTTTAACTCAAACTTCAGAAATCATGATTCTTGAATCAGTGCCTCAGCAGAAAAGGAAAGACTCAGATTTGCAGATGGCAAGTTGCATGCTGCAATCTGAAAGGGTCTATACTATAATGGCAAAAAATATGACTATATACACTTCCTTCCTCTGTCCATCTGCCACTGTTATAGTCTAGCGTGGGGGTGATTTTATTTAAATTTGGACTGTTTGCAGGATGATTTCTCATTTCTGCAATCATTAGGTTTGTCACAAAAAGAGTGAATAGATTAAAAAAAAAAACAAAACAAAACACAAAAAAACAACTGCTGCCTTGGTCCTAAATACCGAAATCATTGCAACAGACTCCTGTCGAAGAAATCTACATATCATCTGATGCTGGTCTGCATGGTATCTCATCCAGTGACTGTGTATGTACATCTATACATGGAGGCTCTGGGAATTTTTACAATGCTTGTCAGTATATTCTGAAATGGAAGATGCACAATAGTGGTAATGACCAGATAGACCAAGAATAAAAGAAGGGAAATACATTAATAATAGAAAATGAGTAATGCAAATGGATATTTAATTTATTAATATTTAAAGGTCATAGAAAGAGTCATCTTGTTTTACTCACTTATTATTCACCTTCATCCAGGAAAATTATATGCTAGCTTGCCATGATTTCCCCTACACTCATTTTGTAAGAAAAAATGTCAGCAGACAAAGGTGTGTGTTTATCAAGACACACAGACATTGAAAAGCTATCAGGAACCATGACTGCAAACATCAGATCATTCAGATTTCCCCTTGCTCAAGACTTGTCAAGAACAGGACATATAAATGGATTAACTATTTTTTTTTTCAGAGGGACGGCTTTACCTAGAAGAAGCTTTTGTGCCTTCTGCCATCAGACCCTCATCCTTGCAGGGATCATTTGGTGGACCTGCCTTCTGGAGCAGGGGTTCTCATGGACAAAGTCCCCCAGCCCAGGCCGGTCCCCTGTGCTATCCTCATGCCTTTGGGATCTCTGTGGCACTGATACACTAAGGAGTTGTCCCCACCACTCTGTAGACACCTCTCAGTACACCCTGCTGCCCAGAAGGCAAGCTGGTGGCTGCAGGGAACAGGAGCAGCTGGCTAAGGCTGCCAGCTCTGCCAGGCTGACGGCAAAGGAATTGCAGCAAAAAATGGAAATTGGCTCCTTAACACATTATGTTTTTAAAATGGCCTGTGATGTTAGAGGATGAACACAGAGGCTTTAAGGCTTGTAGGGCTTTCAGAGCTCAGGGGCTCTGAAAAAATAGTATCTGAAGGCAGACTTTTAAAGGGTTCACTTAAAATTGATTATTCTATGAAAATGAGAAAGCATCAAACTAAAATTATTAGAGAATGTTGATTCCCCTCTCTTCTGCATTGCAGAAGGAGTGTCAGTGTGCATGCTTGAAATTCAAGCCCATCGGGAAAGTAAAGGTTTTTGGATCTGTGTTTTGTGCAAGGTGGAGGAAAATGAGGCAACTGCCAATAAGGTTTCATCCTCCTTTGAGTCCCGTGGCAACTCCAGCAGTGAAGGGGGAAGATGAGTTTGGCCCATTGCTTGGCGTCACCTTGCAAGGTATATACAGATAAGTATAAATTGTCTGCCTCGTCTAAATGCTAACAAAGTATTCAAACCTTCTAGATGGCCCACCTTACATATTTTGGGAATTTTTTCCTTCTTTTTCCTTTACAATTTAAAAGGAACTTTGATTTTGTTACAATTTGCATTCAGTATTTGCCCCCCAACAAAATGGTGTTGATATAATACAGCACACATGTGGTTCTAAAGTCACTGAAAACAGCATTAAAAACCACAGAAGAGCATTATGTGATGTGGATCTGAAAATATATAAACTTCAGTGTATTTCTTTAACTGAAGAAAATGAATAGGCAGAAGACATTTTGTCGCACAGTTCTGAAATTAGGATCTTTGTCTAAAGCCGATGTAAGAAATAAATGGATTTTAACCTATGAAAGCATCTTTGTCACTTTTCTGTGCCAAGTGGGTACAGACTGCAGTGATTCTGATAAGGAGGCTTTTCACATTCACTTCTACCAGTAGTAACCCAAGATGCAGAGGGGGATGAAGAACAAGGGTCATATTTATAATCTGGAATGCTACAAAATGTATCTCTTCAAGTTTTCAGCTGAACTGAGATATTTATCTTAACAAGATCTAATTAGACCTAATTTCCATAGCATATCAATTATTTTCCTCATTAGAGTAGCTAATGCCATGTTCAGATATCATGGCAATCAAGCTTGCGATTTCTGGAAAAACTGGTTAGGAGGCTTAGTATTAAGTGTGTTTCCAACTGTGAAATTTATCCTTCCGAGCAATGCCTCCCAGTTTACTCACTTTGTTCCAGGATTCTCCGCAGCATATGGCCACTGGAACCCATTAAATAACACGAAGTAAGACAAAGTCAGCGATGAGTCAAAAATAGCTGCACTAGTGAATCGCCTTTCAAAATTCTGTCTCTAACAAGAAAAATAATGAAGAATAAGACATGCAATTAGAAGAAATTAAGGTCAATTTTCAAGCCGGGTTGCCTACGTGGTGGTTTCAAAATCCACGTTAGGCACCTCAAACAAAAGCAGTCTGATTGAACACCTGCAGCTCTTGGCAATGTGCTCGCACATACGAGGCAGCCAGGCAATTCTTGTACACAAAGTCTCTACCTCTCAGTTTTATTTTCCCCATTACCTAAAATTCCTAAAACTCCAGGTCCTAATCGCTAGGTTTGACATGTTCCTTCCTCCTCCTAAGGAAGATACCCAGTGTTTCCAGTGTGTGGCCATATGTGTGCCATATACTTGTTGGACAAGTCCCATTCGCTCAGCATGAGAGTGAAAGCACTTTTTTTTTTAGTACAGGAGCTTGTCACAGTGTATTTGGCCAAATGCATTGTCACAATATATTCAGATTCCTCACATCCAGCCTTGAGTCATCTACAAGTTAGGTGTCTGCTCTAAGGTTTTTCCAAGAGGTATTTTACAGTCAGTAGTGAGTGGTCAGTATATCTGGAAGATTTATTTTCTTCTAGACAAACTGCTGAATGCACAGAGATGATTTGCTCCTCGGAGGCACCCAGCTCCCTTGGCTGAATATGCAGGAAGCCTTGGCAGCTAGTTGTGATGAAGCACCTTCTTCCTAGAGAGCTACATCAGGCAAGATGAGTCTCACCTCAGTGTTTTCAGGGCTGGTGGCTTGAAGTATGGCTATACCAACATGTTGCATGGCTGTGAGCAGGGAGATGCTTTCATTCACAGATACACCTTCACCAAAGACTAGACAACTACATTTATTTACTCTCATTTAAAATATATCCAGTGTTCTGCAGGAGTGTGTCTCAAATGAGGCATAGGAAAGATGCAAGTTTCTGAATAAACCATATTCTTTATTTGATGCATTTTGAAGCTTTGGAGCTGTTATTATTTGGTTATTTTAGTATACAACCCCCTTCATTTGCAACTAAAAAGATGCTTCATCTGGCCATCCAAATAGCATATTCAAACAAACTATCTCAGGAAATAAACAACTGTGCTCTTTTGACCTGTGTTATTAAAAATAAAAAGTTATCTGGAGTCCAGAGACTGTACATACTGTCTCTGTTCCCTTATATCTAAGCATGTCTATGGATTTAATGGGCATATTCAGGTATAACACAGATCGGCATTCAGCCACATAACTCCTAATTGATTTAAAATTATATGGATGGTAACGTTGCCAGAAGACAATTTAGTTTGCTCTCTTTCATAATGAGCTGAAGTTGTTTGGTTTTCTTAAAAGAAATAAAACTGATAATTGTCACTACAGTAAGTAAATATGTCTGAATACACGCAGAAAGCAGATCTATTGGGTAAGAAGGTTACAGAATCTCATTTTGTGGTCCATCTGCTCCCTCTTTGCTTCCCAAGCCAACAGACACTAATCTGGGATGAAGAAACTGACAGGACATGGGGGAGGAGTAGATGGTCACAATTCTGACTCGTTTCAGCTTTTTGATATATGTGCTCATGCCACTGTGGTATAATAGTAGGAAAGTAACGCAGTGGAGTCGGGAGGACAATGAGAACAATTACGTATTGCAGCAGCATTTTACTGTTCAAGACTTTCTTGTAGTTTCAGTGCAATTTATATATTTTACCTCTGAGACCCAAGTGGACAAAATTAATATTCAAGAGGAAAAAGGCGCATTGCTGGAAAAGATTGTGCAGATCATAAGCTAAAATAAACAATAAAATAATCTGCTTGAGCTAAGAAAAGTGTCCAGGGTACTCCTGTTGGATAATTTTTTTTTTCTAATTTGCATCTACACTAATTGTCTTGAAGAAAATGTGAACATCACCTCAATAAAAATTTTTTAGCATATCTAACATAAAAAAAACCCCAAAACCAAGCAGCACAAGAGGACGAGAACTAAATGCAAAAGAGCTAAGCAAAAAAAGCCCAAAAGTCAAAGCCATGGACTGTCAGTGAGAAAGCCAAAGCCAAAGTGGTAGTGTGGCTAACCAGGGATGGCAAATGAGAAAGGGATGTGCTGTGTGACTGTGCAATAGTAAAAACCTCAGCCAATAGAGCTGTATCATGTCACCTCCATCTCTGTGCAGCTCAGTAACAATGGTACTGCCCATCTTTATTTCCAATTCTGGGCACTGTGTCATCAGAAAGACCATAACAAATAGAAATAAGTTTATACAGAAGCAAGAAGGAAGCAAAAAAGAGTTGGAAAGAGATAATATGTATTGTTTCGCTTATCTCTAAGACACAACGCATGTACAAATACCATAAGCGTATTAACACTCCACTGAAAATGCTAAGTTCTTGAACACAGTTAAGGAGAAGTATCACTAGCATTTTGGATAAGTATTGTGAAGAAATGACAAAAAAAAAAAGTCATTGCCAGTGGGAAAGGGTGTCTCATGATTAAAGCACATAATCCAACTTTGAACCACATGATGCAAAGCATGGACAAAGCATAACATCTGTCCGCCAGGTGAAGGCTGTTGATACTTTCTGGAAGGGTAACTTTAGGCCAGAGGCTGTGAACAAGCATAAAAATGACTGGACTTCCCTCAGCTAACCATGGACTTTTCATGGGTGCTTTCTTATCTACTCTTTGCCCTATCTACTCCCAGTCCTCCAAAGCTACCTGCCTGTCCCTTGGAGGTGGCTGTGCTTCTTTATGTGCAGAGCCATGATGGCTCATGAAGAAGTTGGCTTAACTTTGACCTTTTTTTCCTCTGCTGTAAAACACCTGAACTGACTCAATTGCTCCCAAGACACCACGGCCCAAGTCAACCACACCAAACAACAGCACAGCGCTGCCAATCAGCAGTATTGGGGCTGAGCTGGTGACCCCAGCCAAACAGAATGGAGACTGTGTGTTGACAGTGATATTCTCAGGGAACACCAGTATCTGGTCAGGGCACTACGCTGTGAATCATAGAATCATAGAATGGTAGGGGTTGGAAGGGACCTCTGGAGACCATTGGGTCCAACCCCCCTGACAGAGCAGGAACACCCCGGGCAGGCCACAGAAGAACAGATCCAAGTGGGTCCTGAAAATTGCAGAGAAGGAGACTCCACAGCCTCTCTGGGCAGCCTGTTCCGGACTCTGCCTCTATCACAGTAAAGAAGTTTTTCCTCATGCTGAGGTGGAACTTCCCGTGTTTCACCTTGCTACCATTACCACTCCTCCTATCACAGGGCACCACTGAGAAGAGACTG